>JAGFNK010000038.1:0-193713 GCA_025769875.1 Russula earlei | reverse complement strand
CTTGCCTTTACATCAAAGTTCCCTTCGATCCAAGAAAGACTATCAAGATTAAACCAACTCAGAGAAGAAGTAACTGCCTCCCTGAACCGAGCAACAGAAATCATGAAGCAATCAGGACCTCAATCCTCCACATTTCGTTTTAAAGAAGGGATCAAGTATGGCTGGAAGCCACGAATCTATGAACCACTCACCCAAAAGCAAAACTAGCCCCTCGACGCTATGGGCCATTCAAAGTCACCACTGCCTATCCAGTAAACGTTCACCTCGAGCTACCAAAGTCTTGGAAGATACACCCGGTTTTTCACCACTCCCTGATTAAACCTTACAAAGAAACCATTGCCCATGGTCCTAACTTTTCAAACCCGCCACCAATATTAGTCGAAGGTGAAGAACAATATGAAGTAGAACAGATCCTAAACTCTCGGCTCTCCCCAAACCGCAAAGGAATCCAGTACCTAGTTAAATGGAAAGGGTATACGGTTGCAGAAAATACTTGGGAGCCAGCATCTAACCTATCAAGAGCGCAATCACTTGTTAAAGACTTCCATCGGAAATATCCGAAGGCGCTTAGAACAATTCCCACCAGGAGTAACCCTAAACCAACAACTCTCATCATGACCTCTGTCGATGACTACCTTTATCCTCGTTACCAACGAACTTTTCAGAGAACCCCTGCGACCACATGCACCCAATCGACCACAGCCATCCCCAAGCAAATCATAGAACAAGGGAGAACTCCCCACGAACAAACAGACTTCGACTTTTCATATGCAAACTACTCCACCTTCCAAAGAAACGAATCCCTACTGTTGCAGGAGCAACAAGTCTATAAAGAGGGGATGAATGTTACGAACCAAGGCCAAGTCCTGGCCGAAGATTGTCCTATCTTACTCAAGAAGAACCTCTCTCACTTTGCATTGCTGACTCCCTTCCATTTTCTGGGCTATCCCCCCTGCGGTACAAGATATTGCTATTTGCAAAGGCACTATAACACGACCAGGCACCAGTTTCCTAATCGGGTAATCATCGCGTGGCAGCCACATGGCCACTCAGCCACCATGGACCTGAAACAGCGGCACAAACTCTTAGAAACTGTTGCATAAATCATCTGACATCATCAAGGCTCCAATGACATCATGGCTGACTGAGCGACTCCACAGTGACCTCATAGGCTCACTAAGCGCTCCACAGTGACATCATAATGATGTTATCGCTCCACAATGATCAGTAATGCGCTCAGTAAGCCGGAAAGTTGACACAAGCAAGTTTATGCCTCTGTAGTCCTATTGGATGGTACCAAAGAGTCTAGAATAGTCCCAGTGCTTTGTAATCGACCCTGTATACTGTATATAAGCCCCAATGAAGCATGGCAGTCGTCAGACTGTCCATTTGTGATACTCTCATCTTCCTGGGTACTCCCCTGCGACCGCTCAGTTTAAAGACTCCTCTCGCTTCCAAGGTACTCTTCTACGACCGCCTTGTTTAAAGCCCCTTGCTGCACTGGCTTCTAACCTTCGCCTCTGCCTCCAGTTACACGTACCAGTCCCCATCTGGTACATCTTAGTCATTTGGGTCGTCCTCTTGTTCAACGCCGCCTACGCCGCGTACCATCTGTTCCGACCTTTGCCCACCTGCTCCTGAGTCCACACGGATCAGCAGTACGTGTCTTGACAGCTACTGTCACACGATATGAGGGAAATGACGTTGCACACCACAACGCTTGAGTCAAAAACACTATGGGGCTGCCTCAAGACAGCCCATGGGTACAACATGAGGGAAAAATAATAGATATAGACCATGATTTTGAGTTGTAATTCATCTAATACACATGTGGAGGTGGCTTGAGTCCAGCTCCACCAATTCTCACTCAAATCTCATGAAAACAATGGGGCTGCCTAGCCCTCATTCAGGTGATTCAGGGACAATACAGTTTCATATGAATTGAAGCTGTTTTGAGGGAGATATTCATCCCAGCACTGTTTGAGGGGTTTCTGCGCCGATTTGGGTGGAATTCAAGCTCCGCCAAGTGCAGCTGAAAACGGCAATAATTCAGGAATCAAGGGTAGTGGATAGCACGTCTTTGACAGTTGCTGTATTCAGGGCTCTGTAGTCTTGCACTGGTCGTAGACTTCCTACCTTTCTTTTCTACAAAGAAGAATGGGACTGGCAATAGCTGCTTTTGATGGTCGGATTAGTGCCTCTTTTCAATGTTCGTCTAAGTATTCTTTTAGGGCTTGTAGTTCCTTAGGAGTAAGTCGATAAATGCCAGAATCGCGTCGGGCGATCCCTGGTTTAGATTGATTGCATGGTCCCATGGTTGGTGAGCAGGAAGGCGTTGAGAAGCTTGTTCATCGAAAACCTTTCGCCATTTCAAGAATTGGGCAGGGATAAGTTCGTCTAATGTCTTAGGGGGTGTTTCTGCATTGGCTAGCTTGGTAGCTGTGGTTGATTTGGCTCTTATGCTGATCGTTATTGGGCTAAACTGCATTGTGGATTTGTTTGTCAACACATGGGTTCAATGGTCCTTCAGTATCTGGGAAGATTAGTGCAGCAATGTCCGTAAACTCGGGTTCTTCTTCTTCAGGGAAAGTAAGCGCTTGTATTTGGTAATTCCGCGTTCCAGATGCAGATGCAATGGTTATGCTTGGGTGTGTGGTAAGGCAAGTTCGGGGGCAGTTCCTCAGTGTGATTGTATCATTTGCCCAATCAATATCTGGGTTGTGGTGTCGTAGCCAATCGGTTCCTAAGATAATGTCGTGATCTCCAATGTTAGTGACAAGGAATTCTGCTTGTTCATCATGAGTGGCGCCTGTGTGCGCTTGAATGCAAAGTCTTTGGATGGTGCTAAAGCGTATTAGTCCATTGGCATTTTGTGTTCTGTCTACATTTTGTGCTGGCAAGGTTTGATCATAGTTCGAAGGTGCAGGTGGTGTCTTTGTGCAAATCGTTCATGGATTATCATTCCTTCTGCTCCACTGTCAAGCAGGGCTCTTGCACCGATTTCTTTGCCGCTTGTCTTCCCTACTAAGGTAACCTTCAAGGCAATGGAAGGGGAGCGAATATTCTTGGTAAAAACTTTGGGGTAATTGATTTCTCTTTGTATCGTACTGATTTGGACCGCGTCCCTCCTCGGTGCAGAAGGGGGTCCAATTAAAAATCCATAGGAGCAGATCTTGGGCGGAGGATCGAGTCTGCAAGTGTCTCTCTCCAAGTCGTTAGTGAAGCAACAGGAACGGGTTCTTCTTGCACAGGTTCGATGTTTTCATCTTGGATGGTTGTAGCTCTGACTGTTTGGGGGCGAGATCCTTGTTGTTGGCGTCCTTGAGCTGCTTTCTTTGCTCTACATTGATTTGCCATATGATTCTTCTTTCCACAATAATAACAGAGATTGTTCTTGCATCGAAATTCTTTCTCTGCATCTGTGAGGGGTTTCCTTTCACTTCTGGATTCCCAGGGTCGTTCATTGGGCTCTCCTTGGTACAAGTTAATTTCCAATGGATTATCTGATCCTTGAGTGTTTAATCCTCTGGCACGCACAGAGCGTCCTCCTCGAAAAGCAGTGGAGTTGTATAGGTGGAAAAGGTTGTCGAATTCTCTTGCTGCTTTGACAAGGGCTGCAAGTGTAGTTGGTGTCGGTGTGATTCCCAATATTTTCTGATGTAAGGCCGGGTTAATGTTCTTCCTAAATGCGTACATCTTTGTTCTTTCATCGGTGGTAGCTCATGACGCGTGGTGCGACCATTTCTGATACCATTCATTAAATGGTAGTTTTCCTTGATAATAGGTGTGCATGGTATTAGCGGAGGCCAACTCTGCTTCTGCAGGGATAAAGTGATCGGCAAAGGCTTTCTTGAAGTCGTCCCATGACCCATAGTCTGCTATGGTACGAGCCATAGCCTTGGTGGTTTGTTCTCTAGCCCATGCTCCGGCGGGTGTTCCTACTTTAAAGTGGGTTAGTGCAGCGGCAACTTTCTTGCTTTCATCTGTAAAGGAGTCGCCATTGATGTAGTAATAATTGGCCAGAGCTGCCCAAAAGGCTTCTGCATTATCAGCCTTTCCGTCAAAGGGTTCTGGGGCAGTCCCAACAAGACGTGGATTGCTTGACATGGTAGGATTCTGAGTTGTTGCAGTCGTAACAATAGGTGGAGCTGGACCTTGTAACTGGATCCTAGTTGGAGTGAGTGTTCGAGGGATTGTCTGTGGTACGTTGCTAACTGTATGTGGAGTGGGTTGTTGAGTATTTCATCGGGTAGAGGGTCCTGGAGTAGCACTTCGAGTGCTTGGTGCAGTGCCTAGAACAGCGGTTACTTCTTGTGTTGCTCTAGCTGTAAAGTCGACTTCCTTGTTGTTGTAGTAAACCCAATATCTTCTAGAACGGCTCCACTTGACTGGTTTGTCTAGGAAGAGACCTGTGAAATTGTATGGGTTGAATTCTTGGACATTTTCTGCTCCTGGGGCTGCTGCTTTAAGTTGGGCGGTAGTGACTTCGTCATTATCGTCTTTGTAAAACCAAGAATCTGAAAGATTTCCTTGGTTGATAATAGATAATCCTGCAAATCTTCCTCGATAACAGTGGTCTATAGTATTGTAGCTGAGGTTTTCAAATAAGAGTGGGATCAAGTTTTCTTCGTCGTCAGTGATATCTCTTCTAGAGCTCATAAGTTTTTAGACGACGTTTATGGTCCAATGGCCATTATTCCAAGGGTATGCTATGGTATAGGCTGGTTTTAGTCGAATGGAGTCGGGTCTTCCTTGATGTTTCTTTAACTGGATTCGGGAGTATTCCTCAGTGATGCTGCTTTGTGTTAGGACTACTCGGGTTTTCCACAGATATCCTTCAAACTCTGCTGGAGAGATGGCAAAGTCGCTTATTTCCTTGATAGGATGTTTGTAAACTATAAAGTGTGTCAGTCGTTGGTGCCAAGCTTGGGTACAATAACTCTTGAATTCGATTAGCTCTCTCCTTGAACACGTAGGTAAGTTCAATGCTAAGAAGGATTGTTCTGGTAAATAGCAGTGTAAATCAGTGTTTCTAAGATCAGCACTATCAGGGGATTCAACGAGGGGTGATGCAAAGGGTTGGATAGGTATCACAGGGGTAGGAATGCGATTGGTAAACAAGGGTAAGTAAGCGTCAGGAGGGGTAGGAGGTAGTGGTCTTTCTACAAGAAATCCTCTCGCGTTAGGAACTGTTTCTCTCTCCAGGGGTCGTTGGGATGATGCGCGTCTCCTGTGTCGAGGAGCCAGATTTATCAAACGGGGAGGTGGTAATCGCCTGGCGTCCACAGGGTAATTCCGTCAGGAGTAGGAGGTGTGTCGGGTCAAAAGTTGCACATGCAATATTCTGTTTTGCAGTTACACCTTGCTGTCCAGGGATTTGACTCAGTATCTTCTGTACTGGCAGACCAACGTTCCTGGCTAGTTGGGACAGTGGTCTGAATTGGTGTGAGGGGTCGAGGGGCGAGACTTGAGGCTTCTAGGATTGCTGGGACAGAATAGTATGCAGGGGGACCAGTATAAGAGGCGTCTGGGCTGGTAATTGCCCAAGGTTGATTATAGTCTGCGTCGTACAACCATGAGTTAGTTTCCCAATTGAAGGTGTTGTGTATTCCTGGTACAACCGCAAGTTGGACGTAAGATTGGTTTTCCCTTTGTATTCTATTGAGACGTAGGTGGTAGAACTGGACAGTGAGACGATAGTAGCTGATGTATGTCCAAGCTAAGTAGAACAAGCGGTATCCTGTTCTCAAGGAGTGGATAATAATGTGGTGGCGTGGTTGAATGACTCTGGTCCAAAGGTTTAATTCACTGGTGCGTAAGGATTGGTAGTCAACTGGCTGTCCTTGGATGTTCTTTGCTTGAGCAAGGTGCCAATATAATAGTTGTTGTCGCGCTGGTGGTAGAAGTCGACTAATGGTTTCAAGGTATAGTGCATGTTCGTCGTGGCTTAAGAGTTGTCCAAAAGGCAAGACTTCAAGGAATTCTTTAACAATAAGGTGGGGGAAATCCTTGTGAGGTGGTTCAACTTCTGGTACGTTGTGTAAGTTGGTTAAAGTGGTGACAGGGAATGCGACGGAGGTCCAAGTCCGATAATGATTTAGACTTAAGACGTGTCTAGTGATAGCATCTTCTTCTTCGTCTTCTTCTAGGGTGTATTCTCGAGGCACTTTAGTTAAAGCAAAGGAAAAAGATTTATTGAAGCGTTACAAGGGTGGTTCTTACTTTTAAGAACTGTGCGCAAGATCTATGGTTTCGAGACGGTACCTCTCGATTATTTCGAGGGGGTTAGGGGGAATACGAGGCGTGAAGCAGAAACGAAGTAGCTGGGGGTTAAAGCGGATGGTGTCGACTGTATAAGTCGAATAGTGACGTAGAGCTACGCGGTTACTGTTCTCCTCAAAATGTAAGTAACCGTAAGCAAAGGCGAGACGTCCGTCCAAGAAGTCGTGTACGATAGACAAGCAAAACGAGCCCTCGTAAGCAGGGCGGTAAATAGCAGGCAAGGTAAGTAGTTTCCTAAACAAAGAAGTATTGAAGATGTATGCAATGCGTCTGAGGGGAAAGTCAGCGTCCGGGGCGTATATCCCGACGTTGGAGCAGATACTGAAGGGGGTCAAGTTGTACTGGGTGGCAAGGGCAGAGTTGGAGGGTTCGACCGCAAAAGTGTGGACGATGCGTGCACGAAAGGCGGTGGTGAAGGTGTCGGTGAAAGTGCGACGACTCAACTGGTCTTGTCATGAACCATTCCCCGGGGAGGACCCTTGAGGGACCCTCCCTTATAGGAGGAAACCCAGCCTCTATGATGCCACCCTGTTCACACGAGCAAAAGGGGTGAGTAGAGGTGTCCACAATATCGCGCGCGCATTGTTGCGCGAGCGATTCTCGGCACAATCGACATACAGCAAGCCCCACTTAAAGGCAACCCTTCTAGCAACTAAGGACAGTATTAGAGCCTTCCTAAGGACCATTTGGAACGACCCTAGGAACTCTACAATAGGTACTAACCTAGTATCAAAAGCCCTACAACGCGTTATTAGACCAACTCTAATAACTATAGAACGAACTATAAGGCAACACTAAGGACCTTAATAGAAGTATTAGGGTCGACTCTAAGGACCCTAATAGAACTATATAAGGGCCTTATAAGATAAACACTATTCCATAACCAAACTACAAGTCCTCAAATGACCGGCCCTAAACTAACTAACAGGAAATGAATCAGGTGCTTGCACGTGTACTAAAGCAGTGAACACGTGGACAATGGAAGCTCTTACTCATCAAGACAAGCTTCTTACTCAGCAGCTTACTGAGCATGACTGAGCATGCTCAGTAAGCGTCCTCCGACTTCTTACTCATCACTCTATTGTGCTTGATAACAAGGTTATGACTTGTTCCCTATTTAGCAACTCTCTTGTAGTATATAAGCGCTCAATAAAGTAGCGGACAGTCCTCAGACTGTCCATTTGTTTACGGCACTCTCCATTCCTGGGATACTCCTTTAAGGACCATCCCCTTGTGATTATCCTGGCCTCTTCCCTGCGTAATTGTTCTACTCTCACAGTAACAATACCTCTCTGGTATTTGTTGCTCCTCTGGGTTCTACTCCTTGCCCACGCGGTCTTGGACGTCTATCGACTCGTCTTCGAGCTTATCCCTCGCTCTTGAACTGGATAGTTCAACAGTGAGTCTTGACAGGTCTGAGGTAGGGATGCGCCCTAGATAATCTTGGTGGTTGAGGTCGTGGAGTGGACGCCACTGCTCGCGGGATCGATTAGTAGTGGGAAGGACGAAGTATTGGTGGGGGTGGAATCGGAATGCTGTGCAAGGGGGACGGTCGAGGAAGCCTTCAGGCAAGGGAGGACGGTCCGCTTGCTGTTGCTTGTTCTGCACTGGAGGGGGAGTGCCGACAGGGACAAAGTCGCCTGGGATAGGCTGGGGAATGTTGGGAGACAATGGTGGGGCTGTTGGGGAGTACAAGAGGCTGAGGGGTGAGGATGTGTCGACCGGGTCAATGTCTTCAGTGAGGATGCGAAGGGCAGTGCGTGGGGTAGGTTGCAGAGGAGAAGGGAGGCGCAAGGAGGTGTTAACCAAAGTGGGGGAGTTAGGAGTGGACACTTGAGCGTTGGCTGGTCAATACAGGGATGATGAGAGACTGTCCAGATGTCAAGACACGTACTGCTGATCACTAAGGACTCAGGAGCAGGTGGGCAAGGGTCGGAACAGATGATACACGGCGAAGGCAGCGTTGAACAGGAGGACGAGCCAAACGACGAGGAGGTACCAGATGGGGACTGGTAAGTGTTGCAAGAGGCAGAGGCGAAGACTGGAGGCCAGTGCAGCGAGGGGCTTTAGACAAGGCGGTCGTAGAAGAGTACCTTGAAGACGAGGGAAGTCTTTAAACTGAGCGGTCGCAGGGGAGTACCCAGGAGTATGAGAGTATCACAAATGGACAGTCTGACGACTGCCATGCTTCATTGGGGCTTATATACAGTGTACAGGGTCGATTACAAAGCACTGGGACTATTCTAGACTCTTTGGTACCATCCAATAGGACTACAGAGGCATAAACTTGCTTGTGTCAAGTTTCAGGCTTACTGAGCGCATTACTGATCATTGTGGAGCGATGACATCATTATGATGTCACTGTGGGGCGCTTAGTGAGCCTATGAGGTCACTGTGGAGTTGCTCAGTCAGCCATGATGTCATTGGAGCCTTGATGATGTCAGATGATTTATGCAACAGTTTCTAAGAGTTTGTGCCGCTGTTTCAGGTCCATGGTGGCTGAGTGGCCATGTGGCTGCCACGCGATGATTACCCGATTAGGAAACCGGTGCCTGGTCGTGTTAGAGTGCCTTTGCAATAGCAATATCTTGTACCACAGGAGGGATAGCCCAGAAAATGGAAGGGAGTCGGCAATGCAAAGTGAGAGAGGTCTTTCTTGAGTAAAATAGGACAATCCTCGGCCAGGACTTGGCCTTGGTTCGTAACACTCTCACAACCAGTACCAGTTCCTCTCTGGTGCTTGTTACTCATTTGGTCCATGCTCTTTGCCAACTTTGCCCTAGAACTTAGTTGACTTGTCTCCAAGCTCCTGTCTGACTCTTGAACTGGATTGTTCAACAGTGAGTTCTGACAACAAGGGGACTACTAAATAGAGAACAAGTCATAACCTTGTTATCAAACACAATTAAATATGAGTAAGACATTGGGGAATGCTTTGTAAATTTATTAGGGACTGTGGTGTGAATATATGTGTCTATATTTGGTTCTGTGAGTGAACATGCATGCAGTGGCCAGATGCACATGCAGGCATATGCATGTGGGAACATGTCACTAGATAGGATAAAGGCTCAGTGACTCACACACATAAGTGATCACTATAATGTATATTTACCTAGATAAGATAAATGCTATCTAGGTATTAGTCTACAGTGCATGTGTACAATAGCTGAATAAATGTACCTCAGTGACTTGCGTGCATAAGCAATCACTGAGGGTAAATAGTAGGACTAACTACTAGATTAAATAGGTAAACTATCTGGACTATGCAAGTCCACAATCTATGAGAAATTGTGTGCATGTTGATGATCGAGCATACAATCATCACACTAATTAACAAGTTGAGATGTAAGGTGACTGAATATATGAACTCATATCAAAGTAAGTATTGGATCAGGCCAATCCCTCAGTTCCCATTGCATGCACACAATTGGCATCACTCACCCACAGTCGATCTCACTTGTGCATGCTTCTGATCTGCAAGATCATGACATGCTTAGTGAGCATGCTCTGTCATGCTCACTAAGCTGCTGAGTAAGGAGGCCCTAGACAATGAGTAAGGGCCTCTAGTGTCCATGTGTTCACTGCTTACTAGTGCACATGCAAAGCACCAGATTCATTTGCTGTTAGTTAGTTTTGGTGGATTTTGCTCCACCAAAGGTGAAAACACGTGGAGCACCTTTGTGGTGTGACATGCTCTGCCTCTGGGTTCAGAAGGACCTGGGACAAATTTTTTGGACACCCCCCCTTCATGGGGGGATTTTGTCTAATGTGTTTCAGGAATCTTAGTCTCGATCCCATGACTGTTCCACCAGCCCCTGATCGCTCATACTAAAAGTTAAAAAGTCAAAAAACTAATTTACTGTCTCAGATACAGATTGCAGCGAGAAAGTCCTAACTAGTGTTTTGCCCGGCCCGGCCTCAGGCCACGAGCCAGGCCAAGCCAGGCCAAAATAGGCCGGGCCGAGCCAGGCCAAAGTGACAGCTTCTTGATGGCTTTGGCCCAGCCTAAGATTTGAAAAGCCAGAGCCAGGCTGTCAATTGGGATAATCATCAAACTTTAATTTGTTGACTTTGCATGGACACACCATCGTTGCTGTTGTTTTTCATCATCATATCTGCGCTTCCCTCTCATCCTTCTTTTTTGCTTGAGTACATGTTCAATGTAAGCCTTGGTGGCCTATATGATGATGTGCTGAATGCTCACCTTTGCATCAATTTGCACTCCTCCCCCTTCTGCATCCAAAATGTCCACTCCCGAAACAGTCAAACAACTTGTCAAGGAGATCAGTGTTCTCTCAAGCTCTTTGTCAGATGCTGTGCCCAGAGGATCCAAAGATGATAAAATCTGGTCAGTTATGAATACAATGGAAGGTGATATTTGGACCCTTGGACACCAGTATCACTTGGGCATAAGTCGCTTACATTGTGTGTGCAACGTTCCATTGCCAAGTACTGTGATGTTCTAGAGATCCCTTCACAGAACTCTCCGATCTCACTAACAGTCCCCACAACACTGTCACATGGCTTAGCAGGCATTTCTAATACAGGCCATCAGTCTTTCATGGCTTTGCTGCTGCTGAATATTCCATGCACTGGAGAAAGGCCATTGCATCATGGTGTGGAGAGTGAGCCTGCAACCCCGCATCATGAGCACCCCTGACCTGTATCCTGTAGACAATGCCACTGCATTGGGGAATCTGCTGTGGGGTCCTACAGTTAGTGATGGGAATCGGGTACATCTTTCTCTGTCGCAGGGCCAGTCCCAGGGCTACTATAACCATGATCCAATGCCACCTGTGCAATCTCACCAAGGTATGTCCATGTCCCTCTCTTCCATTTCATTTGCTCAGTACATTTAGTTCAAAGAACAGTGGCTACAGTTGTGTAGCAGTCCCACTGGGCAGTCGCACCAGGGTACATTCCACCCTCCGAGACCTTTGCGACCAAATCATCATTCTCCTATGAACAACAAATTGTCTAGCTTGGCTCAACGCATTTCAGGATGACAACCACAGTCACCTAGCGCTCAACCTCTTGCATCAGCTCCATTGCTGTCAGAGTCTCTTGCACTCGATATGTGGAAGCTAATGTCATGGGCCACAACTGCTTATGAATGCCATCTCCTCTTAGATACCTTCCTCACTCACGCCGGCATTATCCCACAATCCTCTACTGAACTTGATACCACACCCTCAGATGTAGAGCCCCTCGAATGGACACTCATTGACCATTTTCTAGGCCCCACAACAACGCAACCGGTACTATCAACGAAGAGCAAGGGCCTGCAAGCTCTGCTTCAAGAACTTGATGACGATGAAGACCACACAGCTGATATAGGGGTGGATGTGCCAGATGATCCTCAATGGCCATGGCTTCATGACTACCAAGCCTATATGGATGTTCCTGAGCAAGTGCTGGAAGGCTGGACAGCAGTCCAGTGGTGGGGTGTGAGTATTTTGAACTGAACACTCTGATGACCTGTGTCTAACAACATCTCGTAGTACAATGCACAACGCTATCATCCTGCATGGAGTTCACTCATGTGGGACTATCTTGAAATTATGTCATCATCAGTCTCAAGTGAGTGCGCATTCTTGCAGGGGGGGATCACAATATCAAAATGCTGCAGTCATCTCAAGGGTGACATTGTGGAGGCCCTCCAGTGCATCAAATGTGCAATCCGGCGTGACTTGCTCTTCCAAGAACCCGCACCATCATCAACATTGGAATTGGAGGAATGCAATGAAGGTTTAGCAGATGTGGGTAGAGGGGATTCAAACGATGCTGAGGAGGAGTCAGACGCTGAAGGGTTTTCTTGGGATGAGCTACTGATTGAGGACGAAGATGAGGAGACTATGAATTGGTCTGAATAGTGTAGTAGCTTCCATTGATGCAACATTGCTCCACTATCTCATTCTACAACTAAGCATATTTTACGCATAAAAGCCACGGCCTAGGCCGAGCCAAGCCAAAGCCAGCCGGATTTGACAGCTTTGGCCTGGCTCAGGATTTGAGAAAGCCAAAGCCGCCTCAAGCCAGGCCAAAGCTGGGGCTTTCAGGCCAAGCTGGGCTGGAAGAACACTAGTCCTAACTCACGGAGGACACCACAGAGCTCACCAAATGCAAGCTCGATGCCACAGCTAAAGGCCACAAAGGCAACACTATTTACTTAACCCTCAAAAATTTCCTTACTGTCTCATATAACTTATGATCAAGTATTTACAAATATCATACACACAGAATGTACTTAAAAGGCTCGGAAAATGAGCCACAAAGAATCAAGAGAAAGAGAAAGAGCAGAGTCTCACATCTTGCTATCCCAAATGCCTCTGCATGCCTCCTTCAGCTCCCGCTCTCACACACTGATTGTCATGCCCTCAGATCTTCGCCCACTTAATTCACTAAGTTTAGGGCTGGTCTTTCTGAGACTTGGAGTATTTTGATGGCAAGGAGATGTCCCTTATAAGCCTCATTATAAAATTCTATTAGGGTTCTTATAATTGATCCTAATACCCATATTAAGGTCCCTAGTGTTGTCTTGTAGTTCATTCTAAGGTTATTAGAGTTAGTCTAATAATGCATTCTAGGGCCCATAGTATCTTCATCAACACCTAATATAAGGACCTTAGGGTCATCCTAAAGGGTCCTTAGAAGGCCTCTAATATTGTCCTTTACTATAAGATAGGTTGTCACCAAGTAGGGCTTGCCATATGTTGATTGTGCCTAGAATCACTCATGCCACAATGCATGCACAATATTGTGGACACCTCTACTCACCCCTTTTGACCATGTGAACAGGTGGCACCATGGAGCCTAGGTTTCCTCTCATAGGGAAGGGTCCTTCAAGGACCCTCTCTGGGAACTGGTTCATGACAACCACAGATTTGCACCAAAATCTGGGTGATGTGCAAAAGGTTTCAGAAGAGATGTCAGAGGCACAAGATAGTGGTGAACAGCTAGGAATAGCTTGTGGGTGGGAGAAGCTCCAATGGCATGGGTACAGTAACTGTGCTACAGATCCATCCATCCCATGAGGGACATTTACAGTGGGCAGCCCTACTTTACTGGTGCTCTTAGCGAGATGGGCTAATGTTATGAGTCTAGACATGAAACACACTAACTCAGAATACAGTGCACTGATACTCAGTGTCAAAAATGCTGACCCTTGAAGCACAGAGCTCCTCATGCTTGTAGCAAAGATCTTGGAAGAACACACAAACATCCATACCCTTACTGCAGCAGCTGTCCAAGAATGCTTGAAGGCAAAAGACTCGGCCCGTGAGAGACGCCTCACGCTTGGAGGAAAACTTACCCCCCTCCCCTTCTTCAAGGGGAGCAGGGGGTGAACGCACGGCGATGTCAGACCCGGAAGGGTTTGTTTTTATTTTTCGGATAAACGCAAATATGGCTTTGACAACGAGACAGAGAGGGGACGTTTCCGAAAAAGTCGAAGGGAGCTCAGAGCGCCTCGCGTCGCGAGCATGCTCAGTAGCGCGTCGTTTGGTTTCTGTGCCCGTGGCAGGGCACTCTCTCCGCCGGCTTGGTTCGACTGGAGCGGGTGGGAGAAGTTGCCGGTGAGTCTGCATTTACGTCGCAGGGGGGAGGGGCATCGGACTCGGGTCAGAGGGTAAAGAAGGGCAGGGAATTAAATTGACTACTGTTAATTGTCGAGCTGTCTGAGGTGGCTGGCATGACATCGACATGACGTGACATGCGCATACCTTGAACCCGATCTCGATAGATAAGGTTGTAGATCCTTCTTCAAAGGTCTGCAGATCGTGACGATCTCCGAACGAAAGCTGTCAAAAAAAGGGCGGGGCGCGAGATCGCAGGGAAGGGGCGCGCAAAGAGGGGGGGAGGGTTCCCTCGTCGTTTTAGCGTTCAGGTCATTCACCTCCCCCGAGATGGGCAATCGCTCGGCCCAAAGCTCTCGAGTAAAAATCGGAAAGACAGCCCATCATCGGGCGAAGGACAAAAAGGCAATCCTGATCCATAATGGTCTTTTTTAAAATTCTTTTGGAAGGAGCTTTTTTTTTTGGGAAACCGATTGGTGCTGATTATCGCAGAGCTCCGAGCGGTCGATGGCATCAGTATACCGACCCCGTTTCCTCGAATCGAATGGAAACAGAACAGATCCGGTTCGTGGAGATACATCGTTTCCGACCGGTTTTACTCCGCTCGCGACGCGACGACGACGGGATTCTCGCACGCATGCAAGCACGAGCGGGCCTTAAAGCTCCTCGAGACAGACAGGGGCGTGATCGTCATGTTTTGACAGGAAAGGCCCCGAGAACGATGATTTGAGGCAGAAATAAGAAGAAAAGAAAAAAACTGACAGGCGAGATTCGATAGATCTATAACCAGGACGCGATCGAACGAACGTTGTGTGTGGCGGCACGCGAACCCGGCGAGAATCAGAATCAGTCCGGCCGGTCTCGTAGAAGATGTTGGTCACGCAAACGCTGGGGAGGCGGCAGGGGGGGTGGGGGGCGAGCTGGTACCGACACTTGCTGACCCTCTCCGGTCGTTTCTGCCTTTGCCTCCGTAGACACAGACACGATGTAACTTTCTGGCGTCCGCCAGCTAGATCGCCGAACTTTTTTTTCCCGACAGGTCCGAGCGAGCCGAAGGAAGTGGGTCGCCTCCCTTTTTCACTGTAGTGGCGGTTACAGTGGGCCAGCAGAGCAATGGTAACAGCAACAGCGTTCGCACAAACTTGACAAGTCAATTACTGCGATTCGGGAATTAATAAATTTGTATATATTGACACGAGCAAAGCGTACAAAAAAAGGGCGGGCCAAGATGGAAGGGCTCAGCGTGGATCGCCAGGAAGGAGGCCAGGCTTCGGTTCTTTTGCACTGGCAGGCGTCGCTTTGCTTTTAATTTAATTTAATCGGGCAGGGGCGAGACCTTGATGGGTGGTTAACGTCCGTGGTGACCACGACGATGACGACGGTGGTGGGCGATGAGGTGAGGGTGAGACGGTGGTGGAGGGAACGAAGTAAGACCCTTCTCCCTTCCAGTCAGGCGCCAGCGAATGTGAATATATAAAACCGTTAAAGGAATGAACTTCGGTCCCTTCATTCCTGAGCCGGCGCTCTCTTGGTAGAATCTAGAACCTCACGCTGGGGCCAAACCCACCTCCCGTCGGTGTGACTCTGTTTTTCTTTTTTCGGCGTCATCGCCTTGCTTGCCCTGCCCAGAACCCAGCCCGGGAACCGTGCGCGATCCAATCCCAATGAACGCACCACAAAGGGGAAAGGGTCTGTGGAAAGAAAAACAAAATAGGCCCTGGCTCGAGGGCTCATAATTGGCGGTTTAGGGGTTTGATTTTCAAAAGGAAGAGGCGATCCTTTCCGTCTCACCGACGAAAAACAACAAACACCCCGAGAGGCCGTCAACACGCCCCGGTGTTCCCCTTAATCGAAAAGTGGTTGGTTGCTGGCTGGATTGTCACTCACTCGAGGTTAGGGTTATAGTTCGGCCCTACTACTACCATTCTGTAACCATTCGTGCCCTACGACACTCTAGCGATGGTGACATCACCGAGCCGATCTTTAACAAAGAACGCCCCCGGTTGTGGGCAAATCACCACATGGGTCGACTCGTCCTTGGTGAAAGGAAATCGGGCCCCATTCCGTGTGATGTATTTTCGACTCGTCGACTCTTCCTGTTCGAAAAAGGCAATCACAGGGGACTTTTCCCATCGACGACGGCAAGCACTGTAGCGTTCGCCACACGTGCAAATGCTGATGTAAATATACGGTTGTATTTAGAATCGTAAAGAGGGGGGGACTTGCAGATCACTGATACCGATAATTCAATACATCGGAGTAGAGGAAACGGTTGTACCCCGGAGCACACGTGGACCTATCTCGGTTCCTTCCCTCTGATTCGCAGAAGCATAGAAACATAGCGGGAGCGCATCAGGCAGCGTCCGGAGTACGATACAACGAGGTGAGGTCCACGATTGAATGAGTCCGAGAAGCTGATCCGAACGCCTTTCTTTATTCACGGCCTTTTCCAAGTGCTTCTCTTTCGCCAAGGGACCGACAGCGGACAAGCGTCGTCGAACTCGAGGTCATGAGGCCAGGAACGCAGAGGATGAGCGAGTGTGTGAATGCCAAACCCAAAGCCTTGGTCCGCCGCTCGAGTGCCTTGGGCACTCAACTATTACAGCTTGAAATTTTGAGGTTTAAGTTCCTGATTATGAAACCGGGGGAGTGGAAACGACGAGCAGGGCACAGGTGACTTGCACATTTTCCCGAGTTCCAACGTCCCCCCCTCCAGAAGGGGGGACGCGCGATGAAAAAAGTACACGCTGGCGGTGTCTTTCCAAAGTTGGGGTCAGACCAATGCGAGACCGTGGCTGGGGGACCGGCGGCGCTACAGCACGAGTACGGCATTCATTCGTCAGTCTCCTTCCGACGCGGATTTGGATTTGGAGAACGTTCGAAAGCGAAAGATCGTCGGCGGGACTTTTCTTTTGCGCGAGTCCGTTGTTTGTTTGTCCTTTTTTTCGCGCCAAAGTAAACCCCGATGGTGATGGATGACGAGATGAGGGCCCCGAAGGGGGATCAAATTGAAATCGGCCAACACAAGGGATTAAAAAAAGAAAAGAAATTGTACTCACGCTCTTGATGATTTTTTCCAGTCGAGAACGTACACGCGTGGAGGTCAAAGCATCGCCCGCAGCGCCCCAGCCCAAATTGAGAAACTGTGAAAGTGGTCGCGCATCGCGTTTGAGTCCACGGACGCCGAGTCGATAATGAGCATTGGGAGGGGAAAAAGGGTTTGCCCTGGCGATTGGCAATGCTAACGCAGTAGGCCAGGGGGAAAGGGACGTCAAGTAAGATATGTTGGAGGTGTTGTACTGTACGTACTAGTGTGCCCTGCTTATCTTCTTTCTGGAAATGGGAACAAAAGACGGGAAAAAAAGGGAGGGTGGCGGCAGATGAGGTAGCACAAGGGCTGCCAATGCAATCGAAAACGAAGATCCTGCAGAGCGGGCTCGTTCTGAAGCCATTACATCGTCAGAGGGCGGATTGTAAGGACTGTGCGAATGGTAGATCTACAAGATAATGATGGGAAGGTGGGTCGGTTGGGGGGGGGGTATGGTCAATGCTCGCCATCCCAGAGTGCCCAAGCAAAGTTTGATTTTGAAATGCAAAGGTTCGAGCGCTCGATGGGCAGGGGCAGAATAATGCGATGACCCATTCAATGGACATCAGGGGTAACGTGCTCATTTGTCAGACGCAGGTCTTCCTCCCCTATCAGCCCGACAGCAGCAAAAATGTCGCAATGATCATATCATATACATCCGGGAAGGCAGAAAAGGAGATAGATAGGGGAGGCGGGGGAAATAGGACGAACGTGATTTGTCCACCATCGGCATTTGGAGCACCTTCTGAGATTCCTGGGCCCTGATGCGAACAGTGAGTGCAGAAGACAGCACCATCGAATGTGAGTCTAACGAGCAAGATTCCCCTCGCGCGTACAATCATTATCTAGGGATGGGACTGGGGGGACAGATGCCGTGTGAGGTGAATAACGTGGCAGCTTTAGTTACATAATAATTGACAAGTGGCATCGGAGTTTCAAACTGTCCCAAGGCAGGCACTAATCCGGTTGTTGTGGTTCTTGGAAGGAAGCCTCCATTCAATCTTAGAACGTGCGGTCATTCGGCCCGAATCCCGTGCGGGTGTTTAGCCCAGGTTCGTAGTCTTATCATCGTTACGGTGCATCTATCTGCGCGTGTATACTGTATCCTTTATACGAGCGTCCGCGGATTCCGCCTGCAAGACGAGCGGAGCGCCAAGTGCGGATGATCACCGCATCGTTTCTGTAATCCCGTTATCGGCGTTTCTGATCGTGCATGTCGTTGTTGGAGCTACAAAAGAGTACTAAACATGTTCGGTGATAGAGGTCAGTGCAGGCGGAAGAAAAGCGGCTGGGGGAGGGGGGGGGAGAGTAAGTAGTGATGCGAGTACGTAGAGTCACAGAGCAGATAGCAAGCTAGACAAACAACCAAGACATGGCAAAAGTCGGCTTACAGCAGGTTGATGAAGCGGAAGGGGGGGGGGGGATGGGTGAGATACATTAGTACAGGGTAATTCAAGGGAAAGAAACAAAAGCAGGGAAAACAAACGGGCTCGTCAGTAGAGCTCGATACGCTGAACCATCATTCCCGTATGGATTGGCCGGCACGCTGGTCCAGGCAACTTTCCCACCCAGCCTTCGGGGTGGTACGGGTTGTGCGGCAGCTCGTCCAAGGAATACGAATTGCGTTCCTCGCCATCCCAAGGCGAGGGGCGCACCGGGGCGAGCGGGATGGGGCACGACTTGCGCGACGGCGTGAGGTCAAACCCACGCAGGCTCACCGGAACCCAGGGCGTCGGTGTCGGAGCCCGGCGAGGACGCTTCTTTGCCGGGCGGGAGGCATCCGCTTCGCCGTTGAGGTCGGAAGTAGAGGTGCGCTTCGGCGATGGTGCGGAGCTACGAGGGGAGAGCGTCGTCTCTGATAAGGTCCCGGTACTGCACCCTTCGCTGCCTGATCGGACCGTAACGGAGGACCCGGCGGACGAGGTATCCGCAAGGGTAGGTTGACCTGAGCTGGTGGCCGCGTTGTGCATCGTGTTCACGGGTCTAAGGACGCATCGCCTGACGTGACGGTTTAGATTGGATGCGACGCTGAACCTTCGGCCACAGATCTCGCAGACGTGAGCTGAGGGAGGGGATGGGAGGAGGGGATGGTGTCGTGTTTAGATAGTGGATGCAAGAATTTTCTGCCGGGAAACTCACATTTCTCCCCCGTATGGACCAACATGTGCTACCGAGCAGGGTGAGTTGGACCGCGCACTGGGCCATCTTAGGGTGATAGCGGGCGTACCTTTTTGAGAGTGCTCGGACGGTCAAACGCTTTCTCGCACATGGAGCAAGCATGGATTCTTTTGCGATATCGCCCCGGAGGTTTGTTGGGAAGAGAATGGATCTCGTTTTGTGGGGGGGATGGCGGCCTCATAGGAGGGATAGCCATTGGAGGGGAAGCGATGTGCTCTTGGAGAGTTGCCATGGAGGATGAATACATGAGTCTTATATGGGGCGGGCCGGTCACTTGCGACACGTGGGAATTGGCGACGGTGTCGCTCGTCGGGGATGCAAACGGCGGGGACCATTGATATTGAGTGGGACTGGCCGGGTTTGTGGGAATGTCGCCCAATATAAAATCGGGGAGAGACGATGTGTACTCGTGACCGACGGGCGGGCGTGCAGAGGGGGATCCCTCCGAGAAGCTGACCCTAGTGGCACCTGATGATGTTCCTGGGACCGAGGACGGATGATGATTAATGAAGTTGGATGCCATAGGATACAGAGAGAAAGAGAAAGAGAGAGAAGAGAGAGAGAGAAAGAGTGCGAAAGTGAGGAAAGGGATGGCTGAGAGCAGCAGTGATGGTTGAAGCTATATACGCATGGCGAGAAGAAACGGCGGGATGGGGGTGGCCAAGGTCTGAGAGATCGGACGCCATCATGGATCTCCGCGCGGCTCGCGGAACTCGAATCCACCCTCCTCTTCGTCGCCGCCACAGGGTGCTCCCCCCCTCTCTCATCCCCTTCCAAGCAACTCCCTGCACCCTGGCCCGGATCTCGCTTCATTACCCATCTCGTGAACGAGCGAGCGAGCGCCTGTCGAAATCGATCACCGTTTTGCGAAAGAAGCCAGTCGTGAACATTATTTGGTCAGATGCACTTTAACAACCTCAGCTCGGAGGGAAGATACCTCTTTCATTGACTGTCTATCTCTCCGCCGGGCGTTATGAGGAATCCCTTTTCCCCAATTTCTCCGTGTCCCGAACAGACGCCGAACGGGGTTCTGCCCACCACAGGGTCTGTGGCACAGTCACCGGGCGTGCCATGTCCGCGAGCTTAGTGTCGTGTTTTGGTCGCTTGACCTCCAAGGAAAGGGTGCGTAAAAACCACACAAGGCAAGAGGATGTTCATTACACCCCTTTGGGCGAACCTTCGGCGTTCCGCCGCCTGCGACCAGTCAGAACGAAAGGCGCAGACTCGCAGCCAACGCGCACGCCAGACGGGACGGTCGCGGTCGCCTGGAAACAGTCCAAGGGTGACGTCAAGGACGCAATGCTTTTCAGGGCGCTGGGGTACGCCGGACAGTTCGAGGCCATTAGAAAGAGTGCGTATCAACCGCAGCGGAGCCAGTAGTAATATTAAGGACGGACAGGACAGGAAATGCTCCTCGCGGGAGGGAGGAGGGCGTGCAGCCCCGAAATGAGAGTGATTGCGATTTCATAAAACGACTGGGATCATTCATGTCAAGGCACGGCCGCGACTTTTTTCTTTCTCTCTTGACATTGACAACAACCTGCAAGTACGCCCCTCCCGAGTGATGTGTGATCGCGGGGCACGTACAAATAATGTCAAACAAACACCTTGACCGCCAATGTCGCTCTCGCCCGCTCAAAAGGCAGCGATTGAGCAGGTCATAGACTCCATCAAGTCTGTAACAAGCCCGAGGAAGAAGCGCGTCCTTGCAGAACTGTTCTTGGAGTTGGTCGACAAACAAACCTGGGCAAATTATTATCAGGTATCAATACAACCCGTCGTCTACCGTGTATGATCTTCCAGTCCAACCTCCAATCTCAGGTCATTCCTCAACCCAGGTCTTTGAATGGCATTTCAAAAAAGCTTCAAGACGGCTCCTACGCCGATTCCCTGGAAGCTTACGAAGACCTGAGCCTAGTCTTCTGGAACGCTCTCTATTACAACGAGCCCTCAAGCCAGATATACAAAGACGCCCAATCTCTCAAAGTACGTAGTCCGCCCTGGGGTTTCTCTCTCTCTTTCTCGTGCTTTCCTTTTTTTTCTCACGCAGAATACGTTTGAGAACGAATGGAAAGTTCGGACAGCCCTCCCGGTTCCCTCACGCACCTCGCCCCCTCCGACCTCCCCGCAGAAGGTGCATGGGAAACTTGCTGCGAACGCGGATCAGCAACCGCAACACGATAGTGTGGTTACTCCCGCACCTCCTGTCGTCTTGACAGCTCCGGTCAATTCGGCAGCAACGGCAGCGCCAGCAACTCAGCAACCTCCTACGCTGGCGGGCAGCGGCACGCCATCGTCAGTACTCGCCGTCGACTCACCAGCGCCACAGCCAACCTCCGCGTTTAATCAACCGAGTTCCTCTCCGCGCATGTCATCACCCGATATGGACGTGGACGTGGGCGGAACCCCTGACCCCGAAAGCATGGGTGCTGACGACATGGCCCGGGACGGCGAGAGCGATCTCGTCGTCCAGCAGTTGGAACGCGGGCTTCCGCGATGGGAGGGCTTTGGCGACTATGGATGGATGAAGGAGAAGGAAGGGCCGGAAGATCATTGGCTGGATCTGGTCCTCGCTCTCAAAGGTCACAAGGATGCTGTGTGCGTTGCCCTCTCTTCCTTGCGCCTTTGCAAATCTCAGTGCCATCTCAGCGGTAACCGCTATGCGTCTGCACTCGATGCAATGCCAGAGGAATCGACAAACGTCCCTTACTTGTCTTTCAGCGTATGTCATGGCTTTGGCACGCCCTTGTACACGGCTATCATGTCTCACGAATTCGATTAGTTCCCACTTTCGTTGAAATTAGTCGAGGTAGAGACCCATTCGAGTGCTATGACCCCCCCTTCTCATATGCGGCATAGAGTCGTGCGCGCGCCAAGGCTTATGCGTCCAACAAGGCGTTTGACCAGGAAATCGCTCAATTGTTTGAGAAGGCGCGTAGGTGGCATGAGCCCGGAAGCGATGCGTACGGACACGTTCTGCTGCTTCAAGTATGTATCACTGATACCTTCTCATTATGCCCAAGTTTACCCCCTCCCAGCGCCTGTATCAGGCTCTCATGTCCCCCTCACCCCCTCCTGGACCCCCTTATGCTTCATCCACCAACTTTGCCTCACTCCGTGCGGGCCCGGGAACAGCACGCCCGCTTCACTCTTCTGATTCCGAAAAGCTTCCCGCTGTCACCACATTTAGGGTGTCCTCGAAGGACCGCACGTTTGTCGACGAGGTAACATATCGAGGTTGGAGCATCAAACTTGCAGACTGGCTGCATTTAAGCAACCCAGATGACCCGTCGAAACCCATAATTGCTCAGGTATTCAAGTGCTATCTGTCTGAAGAGCCGTGAGTGAATCCACGTTTTGGCCGTCTGACGGGATTGAGGGCAGGCATAACCACGATAGGTCAAAGAAGGGCCAGCCAGGCGTGACGGCGTGTTGGTATTATCGACCAGAACAGACATTTCATCCGGCACAACGACAGTTCTGGGAAAACGAAGTGTTCAAGACGAGTTCGTAAGGTACCGTTTCTGATATTTGGATTTTTCGGTGACGCGGGGCGTGGACAGGTCATTTTGCAGACCATCCAGTAGAGGACATTATCGAAAAAATTGCCTGCCAGTTCACGGCACGCCATATCCGTGGGCGTCCTCGGCCTCCGTCTTGGTATCTTGGATGGCCCCTATATGTCTGCGACTCTCGATACAACGATCGGGAGCGCATTTTCGTGAAGATCAAGAATTGGAACTCGTGTGTGCCAGAGGAAGTGCGCAAGTCTGCGGACTTTATGCCAATCTACCCGTTCGAGCGGATGGTCTTCCCCCGTCGTTTCGGAAGCCCTTTTCTCAAGGGCACGCGTGTACGTGGGCCAGGGGGTATCGGCGAGAGCGTCGATCGAGCCGAGGGTGAACGGATTGAAGGTGGTGGAACTGGACGAAAGCGTACGAGGAAGCCCGGCCCTCCGACCGATATCTCAGGGCCGAACAAAGGATTGTACGTCGGCGTCGGACCTACGAATGTGCCAGGAGTCACGCCACAGCCCATTGCCTACACGCCACAGCCGGCCGGTGTCCAACCGAGGACGGAAGACAGGTCGGTTGTAACGGCAGCAGGAGGTGCTGCGCTTTTGGGAACAAACGCAAACATGGAGAAGCTACCGGCAGAGACCGGTGCGTACTACACGATATACTTTCAGGCCGCGAGCTCAAGCTATGCAACCCATAGCGAGGCATTTTGATCGCGACCCGGAAACGAATGAGGTTCTCTGGTTCGCTGCGCCACCGCTCAACGCAGCACGGAAACCGGCACCTCGATACAGCCTGCAATATTTACACTGGCTCGCGGCGAAGCGAAAGAGGGTAGATGACTCGGACGATATGAAAGTGGATGAGGATCGAGAGGGGAAGCTGACGACGACGGAGATGGTAGAGAAGATGTTGATGGAGATGGAGAGAGCGGGGGATGTGTAGTCAGGCGTAGAGTCGTTTGTGCCTGAGTCGTTCATCAAATCCCTCCTTGATTTCTTTCTCAAAACTCGCTCTCCCTCTCGCCCATCGCCATCGCCATC
The DNA here is from genome assembly GCA_025769875.1 of Russula earlei. Classification (NCBI taxonomy): domain Eukaryota; kingdom Fungi; phylum Basidiomycota; class Agaricomycetes; order Russulales; family Russulaceae; genus Russula; species Russula earlei. The sequence goes on along the minus strand of JAGFNK010000038.1, from coordinate 170,030 downwards.
GCCAGACCGACATCCTCCCTCATTTCCATCTCCCCCTCATGCCCACAGACCACAGCCACACTGCTAGTCCGACCCTATCCATAACCCCCACCCAGTCTTGGACTCAGGACTCTACCTTCGATGATCCACCGTCACAGCCACTGTCCGACATTCCGGGGAGCTCGACGGTGTTCGAAAAGAAATGGATAGTTTCTGACGTAGCCGATGACAGTGGTACGCCTCGTCTTTTTTTTTTTTTTGCCTTTCCTTTGCGTGCTCAAACCTCTCGCTCAAGTCTCGTCACCTTATCAAGCGGTGAGCAGCCCCGCGCCACCCATTCCCATCCGGTCCCCTTTTAATGAGGCTATCGTGACATTTTCAGGACGGGCTCGAGAAAAACGGCGTCTTCATCGACCCCAACCTCGACTCCAGTTCGGAGACAACGAGTGGTATGTCTCGTGCTCCCCTAAACAATCCATTCTGTCGCGATCCTTACACCGCTTCTTGCCATGTCTTCCTCCTTCCCCCCTCCCTGAATTCACCAGAGTGGGAAGACGACTCTCCCTACCCCGAGGTTCGGTCCGCCGTGTCAAACACGGACGACATGGAGATACCGGTCGATACCCTTCGCGCGTGGACGATTGGGCTCTTTTGGGCCGTCGTCATCCCCGGCCTGAATCAATTTCTTCATTTCCGATACCCAAGTATCACTATTGGCTCGGTCCGTTGCACTGTCTCCATGTGGAGCCCGAGCCGTCCGAATTCTTGACTTGAACCTTTTGCACAGCTTGTCGCCCAGTTACTCTCCTTCCCCCTCGGGTGCGCGTGGGCCCGCGCAGTTCCCAGAGTTAGAATATTCGGCGTTTCCCTAAATCCTGGTCCGTTCTCGCTCAAGGAACACGTCCTGATCACTGTAATGGCGACGGTGGGCTCGTCAAGCGCTTATGCGGTACGTCCCTCTTCCCATGGCCGTGGAGTTCCGATTTCTCCGGTGGCGTTCGTCTGACCCACAGTGGACTTTTTTGTGTTTGGTGGACCGGGACAGACCGACATCCTTGCCGTTCAAAGAAAGTATTACAGCCAGAATTGGTCCTTTCTTTATCAGTGGCTCCTCGTCATGTCCACGCAACTCATCGGCTTCTCCATGGGCGGCGCCGTCAAGCGCTTCCTCGTTTCTCCACCTTCTATGAGTCTGTCTACCTTTCCTTTTTGGATCCCCTGTTTCACTCTGATGATGTGCCTTGATCACAGTTTGGCCTGCGAACCTGGTCACATGTGCGCTTTTCAACACACTTCACTCTCAGGTCTACTCGGGTTTCAGCGAAAAAGGCATGAGCCGTGAACGCTTCTTTTTCTATGGCTTTCTCGCCTCTTGTATCTGGTGTGAGTGCGATCTGTAACGTTGGCCCTTCTGGGGCTAAAGTTTGTCATCAGATATCTTTCCCGGATATCTATTCACCGCTCTATCCACATTCTCTTGGGTGAGCCTTCCGCTGGGCTCTTCATCGCACCCCATCAGCTCACATGTACCTATCAGGTAACATGGATCTGGCCGAACAATAGTAAGTTATCCCGGGCGTTTGCTTTATAGTGACTCAACAATCATTTCCTTCTCACGCAGTTGTACGAGTTCATCTTCAATCTTATGCGCATCTGAGTTCGAGGGTTTTTGCAGACCGTTAATCAACTCTTTGGTTATACTTCTGGCTTAGGTATGTGTCGGCCTTTTCGACTCAAGGCGTTTGCACTTGAGCTATTTTCTTTGACGCCTAGGCATGTCCATTGTCACCTTCGATTGGAATAATATCGCCTTCATCGGGAGCCCGTTTGTATCTTATCAACTTTCCAATCCACTTTTCATCACTGATCCCTGATTGCATTCACCATAGACTTGCGACACCATGTACGTGATTGAAGAACGCCCTAGTCCTCAGAACTAACGCTGCTGTGGTCAGGGTGGGCAGAGGCCAATGTCACTGTCGGTTTTGTCTTTTTCTTTTGTAGGTGTTCTTCATGTCTACCGCGTAAGTATCGTCTCTGACGGGGAGAACTTTCTGTAGGGATTTTGACGCCTATCATCTATGTACGCGTTCCTGCACTCCTGTAACGCCCGCTTCACAACCTGATTCTGTCTTCAAGTACACGAATACGTGGTACTCAACATTTACGCCGTAGGAAATTTCCATGCGTATTCGTCATGCATCACGCTGATGCGGCTCTTTAGTATGATGTCATCGCAGATGTATGACAACGCCGGTGGGAAGTACAACGTGTCCAAGATATTGACTTCACACTCGACATTCGACGAGGTGGCATACAAGCAGTATAGCCCACTATTCATATCGTATGCGGTCGTTTCGTTGTCCCCGTCAGTTGCGGACTTATCGGATGTAGCGCTACATTTGCTGTCGCATATGGCATGAGTTTTGCAAGCATCACCGCGACGTTGGTGCACGCCGCTCTATACTTTCGCAAGCAGATCTGGCTCCAAGTGGGGCGGTCACTAAGTGAACAGCCTGACGTGCACGCGAGATTGATGGCACGTTATCCACAAGGTCTGTTTGTTTACCATAGCTGCCTGTGCCCATCATCCGACCATCTTCTAGTTCCGGAATGGTGGTATATCAGCATCCTTGGTGAGTTTTTATCCAATCTGTCTCATGCAGGTTGGCACGATCTTACTCCGATTCACGCAGTCATCGTCTTCTCCATGAGTGCGATAACAATTGAAGTCTGGCCCACGGAAGTGCCGATATGGGGTTTACTCCTTGCGATATTTGTCGCTGCTTTCTATATTGTGCCTGTAGGAATGATACAGGCGATCACCAACCAGCAAATCGGCCTCAACGTGATCGCGGAGCTAGTCGCTGGATACACCCTCCCTGGCAGACCGCTAGCCTTGATGATCTTCAAAACATACGGATACATCGTAAGCCGGCATGGTTTCAGCACGGGTCACATATACTGAGACTGTTACTTGACACAAGATGATGTCGCAAGCATTGCAATTCACCTCGGACATGAAACTCGGTCACTATATGAAGGTTCCTCCAAGGACTATGTTCTGGTGTCAGATTGTAGCTACGATAGTAGCAGGCTCAACACAGCTAGGCGTACAACAATGGTACGTTTCCTGGTGTCACCAGGTCAATTCGCCCAGCCGATGACTGTTCTTGGGCAGGATGTTTGCCAACGTCAAGGACTTCTGCGAGCCGCAGCAGGCTGATCAGTGCGTCGTCATCATTATGATCTACTTGGAGCGGTTGTAATCAATGACCCTCCTATAGCTTCATTTGTGCCAACACTGAGGTCTTTTTTGTTGCCAGTGTGGTTTGGGGTGAGCGTTTTGGTTTCATCTACCGCAACACCTCATCACCCCTGCTCCAGGTGTAATTGGTCCCCAGCGACAGTTCTCACCAGGACAAATATACCAGTACGTGATATGCACCGCGTCCCTGTGATATTTATTGATGATCGTATAGTGGTACATTTTCACATGTGGCGGCCGTGGTTGCATGATTTGACTATTCTAGGCCTAATCTACTTCTTCCTGATTGGCGCTTTGGCACCCCTCGCCGGCTGGCTGATCAATAAGCGGTGGCCGACCAGTTTTTTTCAAATACGTCAAGTGGGTGATTGATTATCTATCCCTTTGACGGTATCCGCCGACCCGACATCCTGTCTTTCAGCATTCCTGTGGTCTTGGCCGGCACAGGCTGGATACCACCAGCAACCGCAGTGAACTATATTCCTTGGGCGCTCATTGGTTTCATATTCAACTATGTGATTCGGAAACGACATTTCAATTGGTGGGCAAAATACAACTGTGCGTGTTGGCCTCCTTTTCCGCTGCAGATTAACGTTGATCCTGCTTCCCATCTAATCCTTGAAGATGTGCTTTCGGCAGCACTTGACTGCGGAACGGCGATCGGGACCCTGGTTGTTTTCTTCGCGTGAGGCTGATATCTTCGACATATCCTGACCTGGCTGAAGGGTTTTACGTTTCTATTAGTCTGCAATACCCGCGGGATGGGACCATTGGGAAGGGCACGATTCAAAACTGGTGGGGAAATACTGTCTACACCAGGACAGCCGATCAAAATACATTGCCATTACGGAAAGTTGTTGAAGGGGAATTCTTTGGGTGAGCCCTTGTTGCGCTAGCATTGGTAACTCTCCCCTCCGTCCAGCTGACGCAGGCTACGTTTTGCAGGCCTAGATCGTGGTGACGTGTGTATTATGAGGACACTCTCAGTACGACCTTTGTTGTTGTAAAGCTATCGATGTACTTGTTCAATTGGGGCTTATGAGATAATCGCTATCTAATCTTGGGTTTCCGCGCAAACTATCTTATCATGTGGGAACCAAGACCGGACCGATTCTACCGTTAACGATGATGTCCACTCCTTCGTCTGCCTTTGAATCCCTCCTCCCAAGATTGTTGACCATCCTCCAAGTAACCCAACGCCCAGAAGGCACGAGTAATGTACGGAACAAACAAGACTTGTTGCAGGCCGTCAGTTGTACCCCTGCCTCGTGACGCAAATTGATTTGGCGGGCAAGCTCACACCCACGCTCGCACAGATTCAGGCGTTCCGGGAATCTCTCAATCACTCGCGCTCACTCGCGAGTGCACTTCCGGGTGGTGAGTTGCTCATAGAAGAGCAAGACGAGATCATTGCGATGCTCGAGAGGTTACGGGAAAAGAAGCGGTGCGTTGTCGTCGCCGTCACCCACGCCCCGCGCGCGCTGAACGCACACACTCCCATATATGCGTGTTCTCTCTTTGCGTTCGCGCGCGCGCGTTTTTTTTTTTTTTTCATTTTTCAGATCGCAGTTGCGCGAATTTTCGGACAAGGTGATCGATACCAAGGCCGCCGGGCACTCCGTCCCTCTGTATGCTGGTGGGAGCGGTGCTGCTGGCACGAATGCGCAGATGGAAGTGGACTCGAACGCGTCGACACCCGCATGAAAGCTCTATCTATTTTATTTAAAAAGAAGAAAAAAGGAAAGAAAATCCATCGTTTCGAGGAGGTCAGCGGCATTTACCAAAGGTGTGAGCTTTCACTTATGCCTCGTTCATCTTTCTCAGAGACCGTCCCATTCTCTTCTTCCTCTTTTGGTTCGTGCGCGTGCTTGATCTTATTTTTAATTTTTTTTTGTGACGAGGACTAGTCTAGCGGGCTAGAGTGCAACAGCCTGAACTTCACTTGACCGGAATGCGTTGGACGCCGCCCGTGGTCTCCTCGAACTCCCTCTCCCTCTTCTATTCCTAGTTTCTACACATCATCTTCGTCCTTTTTTTTTACCGCCTTCATCGGCCGGTCCGTTCACACCAGGCAGTGCCTCCGTCCTTTTTTTTCACAAATTCTGTTTCTCTCACACCCTTTTTTTTGTTAACGTTGCCATTGTTGCTGTTGCGTGTGATATAAACCAGGGTATATGCGATGCGCTGTTATATTTTCATTTTTTTCTTCCTTCTTGTCACCACCCTTCCTCTGCATCTCGCGCACGCGGCACTCCCATCGCGGTCTTCGTCCGAGGACGACTCCCCGTTCTCTGTCGCGTGGAGTTACCCAGCGCCGGGTGATCGATTCGGACCTGGCGACGTCATAATGGGCGAATGGAAGGTGACGGGACCGAAGGTCGTCTCGCCTTCCTTCAGGCTCTGCGCCGGTGGTGAGGGCAGTTGCGGCGCCACCGTCTGGCCCGAGGTTGTCGCGGAGAGCGGGGGATCTTACACGGTGAACTTGTGCGTCCACCGTCGCCCTTTATTAGAAAAAGAAATAAAAGCTACTGAAAATCAAGCCCGTGGACATTGATAGGACTGCGCCGAACGTGACCACAGAATCTGCGTATTACCTTCAGATGAAGGATGACTTTGATCACAGTTACTCCTCACCTATATTCAACCTCACACGTGAGCAACTTTAATAGATTATTGGTGAAAGGGGCGGGGGATACGCGGAAGATTCTAATCATGCTACGCTTCTTTTGTTAATGCAGCGACTTCCCAACTGCAATACAAACCCGCATCACGTCCGCCCGAGGTTGCACAACCTCGACCTGACCAAGCGCCAATGTCCTCCTCTACCAGCGCCAAGTCAAAAGATGCAGCCACGTCGGACCCGGCTGCTCCCGCAGCAGCGGCAGGTACAGGACCGGCAGACCCTGGCGCAACCCTCTTCCCCCCAAGCGCAGCCGGCATACCCTCCAACGCGGCGGCGACTGGGACCCCCGGCAACAGTGGCGGAGGCGGGCCACTAGTCGCGGCGGCCCACGGTGCGCCTCCCACCGCAGCGTTGGCCGTCCCACTCTCCCTTGCAGGTGCCATCGTCCTCCTCGCTGGCGGCCTCGCTCTGCACCACCGCCGGAAGCTCGCCGCAGAAAAGGAGCGCTGCTACAGCGCGCGACATCTTGGCGGACTTTCCGCCGCGCAACCTTCCGCCACCGCCACGATGACACCCGGAGACGCCTCCGACTCGGCGCTGCGGCGCATGCGCTCCGTCGGTCTGGCTCTCGACCTGGGAGAAAAGGGGGGCGGGAGTGACGGCTACGATGACGCGGAAAAGGCGCTCTTTGCGCGTGCCGCCCTGTTCGGGAGTGGACGAGGGAGGCTCCCCGATCACGCGTCCTCATATACCGCCGCTTCCCGCGCGGCAGAGCCGCGCCAACGCACGCGCCACTTCGACCTCGATCTGCTCCCTCGAGAGTACACCGCGCGACCTTGCGCACATTCGACCTCCCGCTCGTCTCACTCGCAGCGTCGTGGGCTTCTGGGTGTTAATTGCCACCGCCATGTGCGGCACGCCACTGCCAGCAGCAGCAGCAGCAGCGACCATATCAATGGCGGCCGTGGTTCGCTCTGGCGTTCGCTCTCGGTTTCCCGTCGCAAGAACCCACCGACTTTGCCTTTGACCTCACCGGCTATGACGGAATCGACGACGTCCGTGACATCGGAGGTTCTTTCGTCGTATTTGCCCTCACCGAACTATGCTCTCGCCTCTGGTAAGATGCGTGAGGGGCACCGAACGAGCATCGACGATTTGGGATTTGAAAATATACCGCTCAGCCCACTTCCTCTGCCGCTACTACATACGCGCGGAGAGGCTGCAGAATCTGACGATCCGCGGATGAGGGAACTGCGCGGGGTATACGAAGCTGTTGCTCGCGCTTTGGGGACCATACATAGAGTTTAGTACTCATGTTTTACTTTACTTTTCTTCAACTCAGTGACATTGACAACTTTAACATTCTTCTTAAACTCGACACGTAGCATTGGTAAAGCGATTGAAATGTAAACTCGACAACACAGAATGAGAGAGAGTACAGTTAACCGTAGGTGTCGCTGCCCGAAGGGAATGGTACAGAACCCATACATGTGTCTGATAATGGCAGTTGTGTTTAATTATTACAATGTGAGTGTCAAGGGGTATCCATGCGGTAGCGGCCAGACCCGAAGCGAATAAGAGACTATCTGGTGCCAAAAAAAAGCATAAAGTAGAAGGTTCAAAGGACTCGGAATCGTACAGACTTTCCTATGGCATCGCAATTCCATCAAGGAGGCTCATCTCTTCCGCACGCTTTGCCAGGTCTCGTAGTGTTGTAGGGAGCCTGATTGTAAACGCCAACAATGCTCTGTGTTGGGTCCCACCCTCATTGGCGCGGTCGAGGTGGCTGCCGAACCTTGGTGCCGAGCACGAAGGGCTTGAGTGTGTGATACAACCCGCATCAAGTTGTGGTACGCCTTCGAGGCCGAGCGCGCTCCCCCTCGATTTTATGCAAGCGTTCTGAGGTAAGTTTGTTGTTGGGATGTGGGGAATGACGGGAAGCAGCGAAGGAGATTCCGACGATGCGGGGTAGGAGCCAGGGATACGGCCTGGAACATCAGCGCTCGTCTGGGGCATTGATGTTCCCGCGATTATCCGGAGCTCAACGCCATAAACCTTCCCAGCACGCTGTATTTCGACGATAAGGACATCCACCACGCCGTTATCATGAGGTCCGCCAGCAAGACAGAGAGTGACATCGCGGCAGGTATCGCAGTGATCGCAGAATTCAGTCCACCTTGGGGCACTAATTATTACTTGCTCACCACGAACGAGAAACATGTCGCTTAGAGCCTTCGTGCATGGCCTCTCCCTGCTTGACATAGATTCCTGAGGACTGGGCATTGGAATCGGACGGAGGTGCGGCGTGCTTCGACGATGGGGTAGTGGCCACAGTCATGGTTGTAACCACTGAAACAAGTGATGTTGTCGAAATGTTGGATTCGGTTGTCTGGGCCGACGTGGCGGAAGAAAAGGACATTTTCTTCCTCGGTTTGTCAGTCTGTATTAAACGGCCGAAAGCATCAGCACCGATTCCAAGTGTGAAAAGGACACGGCACATCGATGAAACTCACGTCAACTTGAAACTTCCGATCAGGTTCAACTTCAGAATCCGGAACTCCATCAGTGTTCTGGTCAAAGTCACAAGAACCGGTGTAAGGGGCCACCGCTTTCGATGCCTCCAGTCTTGCCGTTGTCTTCTGCTCTAGTCGTCCAACATAAGGTAGAAGCGGATATGGAGTCACAGGACGACGCCTCCGACGAGGAGACTTCTGTTCAGTCCGGTTCGCGGCATCCGAGGGTCCTTCTAGAGGAGACCGCAGGGGCATGTTTCGTGGAGAGAAAGAAATCGAAGGTTTATTTATCTCCAAATAGGACAGCCAATGCTGTGCTTTGGAGGTCGGTGTCGATTTTGGGATCGACTTTCCAAAGTCCTTTCGTGGGTGCATTTTCGAGACGCTCTTCTGAAGCACTGTTAATGGCTGCGCTCCGGAAGTAATATTAGTGTCAGCTGGAGGGGGACAAGGTAAAGGACCAGATGGCGGGGGACTTCGTGGGGGAGGGTATTGGGGAGGGGGGCCAGGTGCGGGGGTGGTCGCTTGTACGGTAACACCAGGGTAGGGCATAGACTTCTGGATTGAAGAAAGGGGCGGAAATGTGAATGAGAGTGGAGACCTACTGGGACCTTGCAAAGGCGAAGACGAGACACGAGGCGCACTTTGATTCGGACTGGGGACACGACCAGAACGTCTACGAGAAATCAGAGAGTGATTGGGAGAAGAAGGGGGAGACTCCGAATCAGATGACCACCTGCTAGAAAGCACTGGTAAGGAGTTAGGGTTCTGATGGTCCATTTCGCTGCCACTATCATGGGAACCCGATCGGAGAAAGGAATTAGGGAGGCGACAGCTGGCGAAAAGGTGAGGGGCCACCTCATCTTTGCGGAAAGGATCTTCGTCTGGGGTGATTGAACGGTCCCCCAGCGATGTACAGGATGCATGAGTATGCTCGAAGTCTGTAAAAGTGGCAGAGTGGGGATGAGAAGGGTAGAACGGCGTCACTGGTGAAGGTTCGCTTGATGGGGAAGAATGATGGGAACGGGGTGACGCGAGCTTAGGGAGGGAGAGCTTTGTACGAAGCCTGAGTCTCAGAGACAATTTAGATGTTTGCTTGTGAAATAAGAGAGACAGTCAGGACAAAACGGATCCCAGGGTAAATGAGCACATACATGTGCAAGATCTGCTCTAGAAGCGGGACCGACGACCTCAGGTTTTTCTGGGACCAAGTAAGGTGTAGAGACCGAATGCGAAGATAAGCTAAAGATAGTCGGGGCAGCGGCAAAGACCGAAGAACGACGCAAGTTTGACCGTGTAGGCACCGAAACAACACGACGCGTGGGAGGATAGACGCGTGGGTCTATACCGCCATGATCGTCGTCATCGTCATCGTCATCAAAGAAAGAACGGTTGGGGCCCAAGTCTGGGAGATCTGGAGCGTGGGCGTGCTTTCCAAAAGCACGGGAGAGAAACTTGCGCGAAAGCGAGCTGGAAAAAGGAGGGGAAGTTGGCGGGTGCGAGGGCGCGATGGGCAGAGAAGGAACGAAGGAACGAGGGGGCGAGATCGAAAGGCCGGGTGTGGTCTGCGAGACAAGGAGCGATGCGGCGTGCGATTTGACCTTGCGAAGAAATGAAAGGGGGAATAGGCGAGTGGCGCCCTTCTCCGACGAGGACGACGATGAGAAGGGCACGGGTCGAGTTGTAGTCGGACGGAGGGGGTGGATGTTGTCGAGGGCGACGTGTGAACCGATGTCGTCGAAGGAGGCGGTCATGATGGCATTGAACTCTGCGATTCTGTCGAGGGGGTCAGGAGGGAAGGGCATGTCGCGTCGAGGAGAGGAAGAGCGAGCACAAGCTGGCCCCGACCGTCCTCTTTTAAACTAAATGCGATGCCCATCTTCGCATTCCAACTCGCTCGTTCTGGTCAACCACTTTCCCCAACTGTTGGATATACGCCCCCACGATCGGAGATCTTATCTTCCTCCCGGGCCATTCGTTCCACTGGCCCGCCCGTTCCGCTCTGCCTTGTCAGTGAGTGTGAGTGTTATGCTCTACTAACATTGGCCATTTCGTCCCTACACCCCAAGACTCTCCCGCGTAGACCTCGCAGTCGCGTGTCCAGAAACGGGACAAGCATTCAGAGTTGCTTTGACCTTGATCGGGTCAATACCGATGAGCTGTCATCCATAAGTAAGGTTTTCGCCATTCTGCGATCCTCCCTTTCCATGCTTCCGGTAAATCAAATACGCTCAATGGGTCTCCTCATCCCCCTTCCCTTAGACTTGTACTCCCTCCTGCCGATTCAATGTTCCCCCTCCGCCCAGCCCGCAGCTGTTCCAATCAACCCCACGAGATCAACTGCAGGGCACACCTCGCTCAACCGGACATGCCACGTGCCGCATATTGCCGCGACGCCATCAGTCGACAACCTTCGATGCTTCGGTCTGTTCTTCACCCGCAGCTTGCGCATCGGGTTCTTTCCCTCCGGCGCGCGCAATGCTGCCGTCCCGCTTCGATTGCCTGCGATGCCAACATGCCAGTGCGGCGATTCTGACGTCGAACGATTATCTTCCCACGTCGCGTTTCTCGCTTCCGTTCGATTCAATCAACCCTGCTGTTATTCGACCGCAGTCTAGCCCCTCCTGACAGCTTTGACATGAGTATATGAGGGAAACATGTCCGACGTAATCACTGTCATCTCTTCCATGTTTTTCCGTCTTTCGTCAACTACTGTATTACCATGATGTTTCGGCTCTTGTTCGCTGATGGTGAAGTGCGCAAACGTTATCTTGTGGGATCTTCGGAAGACGATGTGTTATGCGTGGTTGAAAAGAAGGAAACGATGTTACGGTACGGTGTAAACAAAGCGACATATTTACTCGGAAAACACATACACAGAAGCGGGTGGCTTGACAGATACAAAGACACGAATGCGGTCAACAGAAAACCAGAAGAGGCCAAAATGGGGATGTGGTTGAAACAAGAAAAGAACACTATGTTGTCCTTTGCGGCTCACGGTCAGCTGAGCGTCGCCGTTGCTCAGCAACAAGACAAGCAGCAGCCGCAGCTGCAGCAATCAACTTCTGTAAGAGTGGATAAGAATTCTGCAAAGCTGCCGAACGTATCGCCCCCTCTCTCCAAAGTCCAAAATCGTCCAGAAGGCGGCCGCTCGCTCACTGCACGTTCGTCCTGGCAGTTCCGCCAAGGCCGGGGTTCCCAAGTATCAGCACGACGCTTCCCGAATCATATGGCGATGCCCCACACCCTGGCTCCCACACCCGGCCTTGACCCACCCCATCTGCAGACTCGCCGTCAATCACGAGCCGTTCTTGCTCCCTTCGCTCAAGTTGCTGTTCTTTCAGCCCAACATTGGCCTTCTTCCTACGCCGACCGCCGCCGAGTCCGCCGTAGCACCCTGCCAGAATTTTCCCTTCATCGTCCTCACGCGCAGTATACCGGTGAGCGAGTGGCGGCGACGGCGTGGGCGCGACACGCTGAGCACGTACTTGCTCTGAGGTTGAAGCATTCGGACTCGGCAGTGAGTATCCGATTCCGAGACCGATGCGCCGTACGCTCCCGAAGCCGATGCCCCCTTCAAGCGCCGTGACAGCACCTACCAGCGGAGAAGCCAGGGGAGATGGAGGGGAGAGGGTGGGAGGGTGAGGTAACGAACCGGGGGGGAAGCGGGTGCGGGGGAGTGGCAAGAGCATAGTCGAGCGAGACTTGCGCAAGAGCGCACGACCTTGTTCGCGTATCCGACGGGCCAGAGAGCTCAGCACCGGAAAAGACATCAGGTGCGCGTGAGAATGCACATGATTTTGCCCGTGTCCCCGCGTGTCCTGTGGGACTCCCATCTCAAGTGACGCGTTGCTCCATCGAAACGTCGCGTCTACTCGCCGCGAGCTCGCGACGTCTTCAACCCGTTCACCACCACCGGCGCCAACCTCTTCCTCGGTCGGAACTGAGGGTGGTGGCGAACAGCGGAACGGGTCCGCATCCAGGCCATGCCACGAGAGCTCCGGCAGCTCCTGTTCCTGCTCTGCATGCGGATGCAGGCCCGCATCGAGTGCGAGGCCAGGATCAGTCACACTACGCCAGCATAGGAGGCGGGCTGGGAGACGCGACGGCATCACCCCCGACTTGCGAATAGCGCGCAGCTCTAGTTCGCTTGCGCGCGGAGTGACCAACAGCGGAATGGGCAATGCGAGCGCGTCTTGCAGACTGATTTGTGGGGACCCTACCGAGTCCGAGTCCTCCACTGATTCTTGCCCTTCTTCAGAGAGGAATGTACCAAACTCGTCAACGCACACGCCCGACCCTACATGCAGTGTGCCATCTGTCTCGCTTATTTCAGGTAGGAAGGATTGGTGTAGCTGGTCTTCCTTTTGCAGTCTCCGTGACCCCCGTATAAGTGTCTCACCACCACCTGTACTACCTGGCAACGATGGGGGTGAGGGGTTCCGTGGTCGCCCAGGAAACATTGAATCATCATCTACTCGCGATAGGATAGCTGATTGACCCGAGGCGATCGTGATGGCACCCGGAGAGAGAAGTCCCACTGGTCGATTGACGCGCGCTGGTGTCCATGGGAGGGATCCCTCGACTTCCATCTCGGTATCTACAGTACTCAGAGAGAGGTCAGGAGCAATAATGGTGCTAGGCATGTCTCCAGGAACATCAGACATATCGGGTGTGGGGAGAGCGATCTGGATATCTGGCACGCGTGCAAGGCAAATGTTGTCCCAGTCACTGAGATCATTTTATCAACTACGGTGCTCCAATGCGAGGAATGTGACTTACATATCTGCAAACCATTCGAATGTCTTGATCTGCTTGATGGTGGGCCTCTTGGAAGGATTGCGGTCCAGGCACTACGTGACGTATCATGTTCCAGTATGCATTTTCTGTTTGTGATTTCATTTAGAACCTTACCTTCATAATCAAATGTTCGACTACCATGTCGACTCCCTCTAACGGGGCGACAGGCGAGAGACCGCTAAGAATACAATCTCGGATCATATCAGGATGCTCTCGAGAGCTGTAATACCACGGGTGCTAAAGTATAATTTGGCTCTCAACGAATCCAGAACTCAGAGCCAGACGTACCTTTCCGGTAATCATCCATATTAGAATGACCCCGAACGCCCAACAGTCCACCTCAAGACCGATCTCCCAGCCGAGAAGCATCTCGGGAGCCTCGCACCACTCGCGTTCGCTCGCAAGTACACCGCGCTGTCTCTCTTCGATGGATGGAGATACGCCTTGACGCGTGGCGATCACGATGGAGTGCTCGAACCCACTTATACAGACATGTCCATTTACGCGGAAGAGTATTGTCGAGGGTCGGATGTCACTGTGTATTATGCCAGCACTGTGGATGAAGGCGATGCCAGATGCCTGCCAAGGCTCAGCGAGAGCACGGAGAGAATGAAAGGAAAATGCCTACAATCTCGCATGCCCATCGCTTCATGCGTGGGGTGTCCACCGGGCCCTCGACTTGAACGAGCCATTTCAAGTTCCCTCCTCCACAGTGCTCCATCACGATAAATAGCGTCTGGCCATTGTCCCAGAAGCGTGATGCACGTTGGACGTACGGATTTTCCGAGTGGTTGCGCATGGAGAGCACCTCCAATGCTGCGCGTTCGGCAATCGCAGCACGGGACAACGGCAAGCGATATGTGCGGATCGCATATAGGGCGTGGCGAAGTGTAGCCTTTTTGGTTGATGGAGCGCATCCCGAGGCGACTGCGAGGGACAGGTGCGAGGTCTGCGTACGGTGCAGCGTCCGCACGATAGTATAGGATTCGTTTGATACCACGCGCTCAGCAGTTTCCGCTGGCGGACTAAACGTAGGTGTGAAGGGAAACTGGGCCATGGACGAACCGACGACTGCAGGAGGAGACGTCTTTGGCTTTGGCGAGATGATCATGACTTCCTACGAATTCAGAGACTGAGCATAGATTGGACCTGAGCGGAGGATACGCTTGCCTCTACTTCATCGTCGTCCCACTCGGAGTCAACGTCTCGAATATTCGTAAGTTGCTTTGACATGTATCAGTAGTCTGCATCCCCGTTACAGTAATCACACACCTCAACGTAGTAGCTAGCGTCGGCTCCACTAGATAAATGCTTTGAATCCTTTAAGAAACCTGGGGCCGCGTCTGCGGTAACGGCTCTGCTTTGAAGAGCATCATCCCGGGTAGAGAGGTTAAGAAAGGCAGAGAACGATGCCTGTAACAACGAAGTGAGTAAATTGTGCGGAGTGCTCGTTGGTGTTACGTACAGAGAAGGGAACTGTATCAAAAAAGTCTGTGTCCAGAACCGGCGGGGTATCTGGATACGCTTGGGAGCGGGACGTCACAGACTCGCACTCTGATTGTAGAGGAGACACGGGAAAAGGAACCTGCGGAGAATGAAGTGGTTGATATATGCATGCAACTGAGTAGTGAGAAAGCACTCTTACTGGAGGTGCCCTCAGAATCATAGACATACGGGAGCCTGGAATCAAGAAAGGCATTGCCAGAGGAGAGAGAGCAGGTCATTCGGTTTTGCGGTGGTTGGATTTCGATGTTGAATGGATTCCATTGCAATGCGCCCTTTCATGTCGCTGTTGTCTTTCGTATGGGATCGTATATCGTTCTCTGCAACGAATCTTGTCATGATGGAATAACATGTCAGCATATGCTCCAGAAGGATGAGTTGCGACACAAATAAGATAAGCAGATGAGGAAACAGGACAAAAATGTAAAGACGGAGCCACTCGCATTTATGAAGCTAACGGGAGTCCATCCATCGTGCCTCACATACGCTGCAGTTATGGGCGGTACAACCTCACCGACAATAGACCCACGGAATATATGCATTGTTGACGGATAACTTACCGCGGCCTCTACGTACATCAAGCTTGATGAGAGCGGGGCAGGGGAGTCGAATACGAAGGCCAAGTCACTGGCATAGGAGGACCAGCTGCTCTCAAGACCTAATTTTGATCAGCCAGTGGGGACAGTCCGATACACACAGCTCACGCTACAAAACCGCAGGTCGGTCCTAAGGCATGAGCAAACAAGGGCCTCACTCACGGCGGCCACTGGCATCGGCGACTTGCCATCACTACAATTTCATCATGTTTCTACCTTTTTGTGTTTAGATACGTTCCCCAGCCATCGCTTAAAAACGCCGACATCAACTCGCAGATTTCGAACTATGCAGATGGTTCACTGCATTGAGGCCGATGGATGGTATACCACTAGTGTATTCGATTCTGGTACGGTACTTACCGTGAATCTGCATTGTCTGGAAGTGGTACAATAAAATGTCCTGCGAAAGTGAGCACGAATAGCAAGGAGCTCACCTGACAGCGCACGATCACAAGTCCCCCGCTCATCCCAGTCCGGAAAGGTCATCGACAGACAATCCGATGGCCCATTGACAAATGACTGCTTGGGTAGAGGTTATGAAACCAGGGAGTCCCATTGGAGAAGATGGCAGAGCTTCTCATGGGAGTTCTCGTCGGTCAACAAGTAGGGCTGTCCGTGTTCTTGATCTTTCACTTGGGGACGATATCGCCGACTCTTACGAAAGCTAGTGTCGCAAACGATTTTTGCGCAATGAGGGTATCCATACAACCAATGCGGCCTTACAAGAACACCTTCGTAAAGTCAATACACATCCGCTTGACGTTCCGCTCCTGCGCGACGGCTTCGACCATTTCCCGCGAGATCGCGATCGTCATTGTGTCGCCCTCGCCTTCCCTACGAACGAGCAGCCCGCACTCTTTCAGCGCAAAAGCGGCGTCCTCGATGCGCAAATTCGTCGCATGGGCCAGTTCCGCGAGCGTACAGCGCACAACGGTGTGCACAACCGCGCTCCCGTCTGGGGCAGGAACCGTCTCGTACATCATTTCAAGTTGCATCGGTGCGGAGGGTCCCAATGGGCCAAAGCCAAAGCCGTCGCGCGTTAGGGGCGACGCACTGCCACCTCCGTCTGGTGAACTTGGTGTTACGGACTCACCGTCCCAGCCTTTGGCGCGCTTGGTGCGCTTCTGAGGGGATGGTGTCAGATCTACGCCTGTGGAGACGTGTGAAAGGTCGGGTAGGTGGCCGACAGTCTTGATTGGAGGCATGTCAGAGGGGAGAGTGGAGAGGAGATGCCTAGTTGTATGTGAGAGTGAAGACGAGGCCGACAACAACACCGATGGGAACACGAGCGCGTACCGGAGGAAGCGGATGATGGTAGATACCCAATAGGCTAGGTAGCTGCGCAGACCGAGATCGGAGAGCGGACGTTCGGGTGTTCCAATACGACCTGCGCGGCGGGAAAGCTCGTAACCTATCCGCTTGGTCTGCCAAGATCTTGGACAAGAAGAGACATTTGCCTACTGAATTCGATCAAGAGCATCCCATAGCCTTTCTTCTGATACGGAGGCAGGATTACGATACATGCAAGGTTGTAGTCGTCATAAGATATCTTTTCCTGTTGAGCCGATAAGTTAGTCAGCAGCTCGAACAAATGGTGACAATTAGATACCTTCGAAAAGAACCCAAGGACGTGGTCTCGTTGGGAGTCGGCATCAGTAAAGATATAGAAAAGGACTGTACGGGTACATTAGCAACATGCTACACCGACGGGATGCAGGCGCTCACAGTTATCGCAGTCGAAGAACAGCGTCTTAATGTCTATAAACAATTTTCCAAACAGTGACAGATTCTGGCAATATAGCTGCTCTCTTAGCGTCAGAAGAGAAATTGACGGACCCACTACAACCTATGCATGCGCACCTTTTCTTTCGCGCCATCCACCTCCCAGATCGTGTGCGCGCCTCGCTGGTACACCTTTCTACCCGGCGGGTGCTTACGCATACACCTCCGCTGTACAAATGCGCCCACGTGGTGCAAGGTTGTCCGTAAACATACCTCTTCTCAATGCCCTGGGTAGGAGGGGATTAAACGCACCATATGCACCTCCCAAGACGTGCCATCAGCCATGTACTTGAAACACCGATCACACACCCACAGGACACCACCTGCGTTCTCACGGTTGACCGCCCCGGAAAAAAGATCCATCGTGCGTCCATGTCCGATAGCATCCTCGCCATCTCCGTCCGTGAGGGGGTATGGCGAGAAGTACCTACGGGGCAGAGGGGAAACACGATGTGGTCACGTACGTCAATCCAAAAGGCGCCAACGAGGCAAGTGGAACAACGGATGTACCGCACGCACCAGGTTTTAATCTGCCAGGGCCCAAAGTTGACCTTGTCAAAGTTGCGGCGGGCCGAGGCCATCGTTGTCGGTAGGGCTGCGGGTGGTTGTGTCGTGTCTCGGTCATTTCGATCATGGGCTTTCGGAGGCGATGCCGAACGTCGCCGCTTGCGCGTGTTCATACCGTTCACGCGACGCGATGGAGTCGCATCACGCCCAGGGGTTGTAGAATCCCGCGGTGGAGTGGCTGCACGGACAGTGTCTGCAGGGACCCACTCATCCAGTCGCTTGTCCGTATCGAGGTAGTGTACAAGAACTTCATCCGAGCGTCGGTCGAGAACGTGAGCTTTTCCTACTCATACTTTTGCTCAGGGTGTTCGATATCTTAGTGAGGATGACTTACGGTCGACACCGTTTTTGAATACATAGTGCATCATAGCGGTGTTCATGACGGTTGTGGTCCTTGGGACAGTGCCATTAAGGCCACTTTACAATTGACACATCTTACAAACAAGGCTAGACGCCGGACGTCTTTGGCAACGATGAGCCCCGTACACAGAGAAATACATGCGAGCATGGCGATGACTTGGAGTAAACTCATGGCGGGATGTATGCGGCATGGCATGGCATAAAGTAATGCGCAATCAGGAAAGACAAGGCACCAAAAATATCCTCATGCTTTGGTCCCCTCGTGCTCCACCGCAACAGTACCCTCTCTCTTCTCTGCGAGACGCGCAGCACGGCGTTCCCGAACCGACTGCAATGTGAATAGAATATTCACCAGTATGAGAACATTTGATCGGGGTACGAAGGATCAATGGACTGACCTTATTCTTGATGCGACGGGCCTCCATCTGGTCGGAGAGGACCTTTGTTCGAGACTTCTCCGCCTTTGCCTTATGAATATACTCCATCAGCACACGCTTGTTCTTGAATACATTGCCCTTGGACTTTTGATAGAGGGAGTGATAACTGTGGTAATGAGAGCATCGTGAGATGAGACAACGACGAGGACTCGTGTGATAGAAGATAAAACACACAGGTGTTTGTCGATCTTTCCTGCCTCGCGATATTTTCGGAGCAACCTCCGAAGAACACGCTGCCGTCTCATCCAAAGAACCTTGGTTGGCATGCGAGCCTCAGCGGTACCCTTCCGTTTTCCCACCCCAGTGTGACGGCCCTTGCGCTTGGCGGCAAGGAGATCGAGGGTGCGAGCACGAGAGTGGACGGTTGTAGGCTTTACGATAATGCGACCATCCTTAATGAGTCTCTTTACGTGCGTCCGCGAGTTGGCATTGCCAATCTCTGACTGTTCATTGGGATCGAGCCAGATTTTCCGCTTGCCAACGCCAGCGACGGACGCGGCAAGCCGTTTTTGTGAGCGAAGATTGACCATGGTCGCTGACCTCGAATATTTAGTATTAAAAAACAGCAGACGATCGATGTCGACTGACCTTGTTCTTGAATGCGAGCACGGGTGGGTAGTGTCTCGTAGGTTGGTGTCGTCGCTGGGCCGGACACAACTGCCACAGCTGTGGCTCGTGAACCTTATTCCTGTCAACTGATACTAGTTATTCCCACGATTGGCCGGCCCGTCCGCAGCCGCGGTTTGTCATTGTATTGCTCTATTGCTCTATCACATGCAACGAAGCGCGAAAAAGGCTCTTATTTTCAAATGGCCTTGCCGAGAGATTTGTTTGATGGTATCACACGTGACTGACCGAGATGGGCATGGATTAAAAAAAGTCCCGCTACCTTCGGCACGGGTAGGGTTGATTACATAATACATGAGCATAATTTAATAAAAAATAAAAATATTTATCAGCGGTTGTTGTGATGTGAATGTACGCAGTGTGACTTTTCCCCCTTCATTGGCACGCTGTGCTGTGGAAAGAGGAGGACAGACCCCCCCCCCTTCTGGGTCTTTCCACCACCAATCCAAACAAACATAAAGTTTTCGACCGAGTCAACTTGAACGTGACCCTCATTCACTATGACCGCTCAATAAACAGAATCGAATTCACATCATCCCTTGACGACTCCTCTCATATCCAACCCCAGGTCCCTACGTTCCCACTCACTCAGCATTACCCCCTCGCTAGTATCTCCTCTCCCTTCCTACATATACATCATGGCTCTCCTAGACTCCCCCGACGATGCTCTAGCTTCAGAAGGAGATGGCCAGGACAGTTCAGAGCCCCCCAATTGTAACGGAAAGCCATCCATCGCAGTTCCCACTCCAAGTGCCCCCGGGACTTCTCACCATAACGGAATTTTTACTTCCACGACTCCAGCCCTATCCCATCAGAAGAGCCCACGGCCTCTCCCATTCATCAACGGCCACGCCGACCCCGCGCAGCCCACACCATCCAGCTCTACCTCTTCTCCCCACCCCAACTCTCACCTACCGGATCCCAGCAAGGGTCACAAAGGCTTGGAACCCCTGGTCATGGCTGAGCCATCCATCCACGTGCACGGCTCCCATTCGACAGCGACGTCCACGTCACCGTCACCGACGAGTTCGCCCTCTCCTTCAGAGAGTAACCCATGGAGTGCTCCTCCCTCCCGCCCCCCGAGCCGGCCACCTAGCCAAGCTCAGAGTAGAGCATCTAGCATGTCGGGTATTAAACCGGATCTATCTTCGTTGTTATCATCACCTGTTGCGGGTGTCGGGCCTACTAAGGGATCTAAGGGAGATCGTCCTCCTCCAGTCACACCCATTGAGCCGAGTCCTGTGCCCCGTTCCAAACCTCCATCCGTCCACTCCGCTGATGGCGGCACCAAGTTCAATCTCAAAGATCTTCTTGGCTCAGCGCCTAAGCTTTCCCGCAAATCATCGGCACGGTCCTCGGCGAGTAGTAGAAAGTCTGATTCTGAAGGTGGCTCAAAGTCAATTGGTGGAGAGAGCAGGGGTCACTTGAAGATGTATGGTACCTGTGAGCGTGTTGCCATCGGGAAAGGTGCAACTTCCGTTGTACGCCTTGCGCACAAATGGGATCGAAGCGAAGAGAAGCTATACGCCGTAAAGGTAATCATATGTGTTAAGATATTTCTGGACTCTGATTTACTTACGGTGATTTTGCAGGAGTTCAGAAAGCGACGCAAGAACGAGACAGAAAAGGAATATGTGAAGAAACTTACAGCCGAATTTTGTATATCATCCACTCTACATCACATCAATATTGTCGAAACCGTTGATCTTGTTCAGGACGAAAATCAGCATTGGTGCGAGGTTATGGAATTCTGTCCAGGTGGCGATCTCTATGCAGCGATCAAGAAAGGGCGTATGGCTCCGAGTGAAATCGAGTGCTGCTTCAGGCAAATACTCCAAGGCATTTCGTACCTCCACTCGCAAGGTGTTGCCCACCGCGATATCAAGCCGGAGAATATATTTTTCAATGGGAAGGGTCAGTTGAAGGTGGGTTGAATGGCGTATTGCGTGACTTGCTGTCCCTTATCCCGACTAGATTGGAGACTATGGTGCATCGACGGTGTATCGTCTTCCTTGGGAGGCAACGGTACATATGTCCTCGGGCTTGTGCGGTAGTGAGCCTTATATCGCACCTGAGCAATTCCTCGGCAAACGTGAGCTGAAGCACACCGTTATTCTATTTACACTCTTTGATCTCTTTCGCCATTGCAGCGTACGACGCTCGCCTAGTCGATATCTGGGCAGTTGGCATTGTGTACTATTGCCTGCACTTTCAAGAGCTTCCCTGGCGCGCTGCACAGGCATCTGATAGCCTGTACTCGGCATATGCGTCCGCATGTGCCAACCCGCAGCAAAGCGCTACACCCCCGACGATCAACAACCTCAACCCTCGCTCATGTCGTCCCCTCATTCGTCGTATGCTTGAGCCCGATCCCAAGCAGCGAGCGTTGATCGAGGAGTGCATATCGCATCCATGGGTTCAGACGATAGAGGTGTGCCATATGGTCCCGAAGCCGTTGCATAAACATGTATTTGCGGAGACTCTCGCGCATTCCGTTATGCGTGGGTGAAGCAGTTGCTTTGGATGGCGTTTACGTTTTGTTTCTTCCACTTTTCCTTCCCCGTATCCAGCGCCGGGATCCATGTCCTTCTGATTGCGTTGGGTTCGTCACCTCGGTGTACTTCTTTCATTAGTGTCGGGTTGTGAGGCCCTGTGTCGCCCACAGTTCTGACTGAGCATTGGAACCTCCTCCCGTCATGCATCGCAGTCGATGCATATTTGCTGCCATGGGAGTATACTGGGTAGAAATAATATTTGGATCGATCTAGGTACAATCCGTACTTGTTGCCTTGAGGGGATTATGCAATTTCGGGATGTTAGATGTGTAAACAAACAAATCTGCTGCGTGGACCTGGTGCGCGGTGTGGGCTATGCGGCATTCTTCGTTTGCTGGTCCTACGGCGTTTGGTGCTCATTTGGACCGAATTACGCATGTTGCAAAACCATCTGACCCTCATCCAGCCCCAAACGTTGTCGGATATCGAATGAGCATGATATTCTACACAGAAGGGATAGAATCTTCTCATCCAAACAAGAACGTGTGAGAGCCAAGAATTATCATTGGAAAATGCCGGTTATCGGTTCAGACCCTTCCAAGAAGGTCAACTGATGATTTGTGGAATACTTGTGCAGGAACGTGGAGAGGTGTTTTAGCGACTACGTACCTAATAACCCCGTTGTTCGTGCGTTCGGCGCGCCAAGTTGGCTTCGTTTTCGTTTCTGATTCGTCCTTCGATTTACGATGCGGATAAGATCAAGATACCCCCTGCGATCTCCTCGGTGCTTCCAATTTGATTGCCTTGAGACGTAGCCTCTCTCGGCGACGTCGCGCAACCTTTTACTGTTCATACAATTGTAGCACTGGTGTTCCCCTGGAGTCGGTTCCGAATGTTCGCCGCTCAGTCCCTGTTTCATGTCCTCGATTGCAGCGCAGAAAGTAAGCCGATATTTCCAGTAAATCATGAATCAGACAGCTCCGTCCTGGTGGACGATGACGGCCAGGTTGCCGAGCGTGTTGCGGTAGGACCCAAGGTCCGATTGCCAAGTCGGGACGGCCCGGGGTTGTCCGGAGTAACTATAAGATATCAAAATTATTAATTAATGCTGCTCATCCGGATCCGGCGTGACCGTGATTCCCTTGAAGCCACTGCCTCTCTTGACTGTAAGTCATCCATCTTCTTCCGTCGTCATGTCAAGCGCCAACTTAGATGTAAACATCCCACACTAATGTATCATCCGTACTCTGGGCTGATGATACCATATTCATTCCCAGCGTGCAATCGAGCTCGTGCAGATCGCAATCGAGGAAGACAAGAAGCAGAACTACCCCGAGGCGTACAAGCAGTACCAGAATGCCCTCGACTATTTCATGCTTGCACTTAAATGTCGGTCTCTTCTACGTCATACTTTCGTTGTACCGCCGAATAGGAAACAAAAATCAATGTATAGATGAGAAGAACGAGCGGTCGAAAGGCCTGATCAAAGCCAAGATTGGGGAGTATCTCGGTCGCGCCGAACAGCTTAAGGAGCACCTGTCGCAGACAAGCGAAAAGCGGGCGAGGCGGGCGATAGGAGCGAACGGGATGGCGAATGGAGGAACAGGTGGTGAAGGAAAGAAGTGAGTTCTCATACCATTTCGTTTTCCCTTTGCGCTGTGCAGAACGAGGACGCGATTCGCGCGGTATCTCAGGAAGGACGATGAGGATGGCGACCATGATCCTGAGGTGAAAAAGCTCCGCGCCGGTCTTACGAGTGCGATCCTCGTGGACAAGCCCAACATCCGCTGGGATGACGTTGCGGGGCTGGAAGTGGCCAAAGAGGCGTTGAAAGAGGCCGTCATCTTGCCCATCAAGTTTCCCCATTTGTTCACAGGCAAGCGCACGCCTTGGCGAGGCATCTTGCTTTACGGGCCTCCAGGTACCGGGAAGAGCTACCTCGCCAAAGCTGTGGCGACGGAGGCAAAGAGCACGTTCTTCAGTGTCAGTTCTAGTGACCTGGTTAGCAAGTGGCAGGGCGATTCGGAGCGGTACGCGAATGGTCTCTTTGCGTTCGGACGTGAACTTGTACCCCGACGCTCACGCGAGTGCCACTGTTGCAGACTCGTTAAGCAACTCTTTCAGATGGCGCGAGAATCAAAACCTGCTATTATCTTCATAGATGAGGTGGACTCGCTTGCAGGTACCCGCAATGAGGGAGAGTCCGAGGGCTCACGGCGGATCAAAACGGAATTTCTCGTTCAAATGAACGGCGTCGGCCACGACGACACCGGTGTCCTTGTACTCGGTGCCACAAACATTCCATGGCAATTAGACCCCGCTATCAAGCGACGGTGAGCTTTTTTCCAACCAAGGGGTTTTTGAAAGCTAACTTGGTCGTTTTCGGAGATTCGAAAAGCGAATATATATCCCTCTCCCTGGCACCGACGCTAGGAAGCACATGTTCGAGATACATATCGGATCAACCCCATGTGAGCTCACGCCAAAAGATTACCGTTCATTAGCAGTACGCTCCGAGGGGTACGTGTACGAGTGATGTGGCCCAAGTTCTCATTTGGCTCAGCTTCACGTATTAGTTACTCTGGATCTGATATCGCCGTCGTTGTGCGCGACGCTCTCATGCAGCCAGTCCGGAAAGTCCTATCTGCCACACATTTCAAGCCTGTTCAGCCCGAGCCAGACTCAGCCATTATAAAATGGACCCCATGCTCACCTGGCGATCCAGATGCAGTCGAGAAGAACTGGACACAGGTGGAGAGTGACGAGTTGCAGGAGCCATCATTACGTTTCACCGACTTTGTCAAGTCGATAGAGAGTGTACGGCCAACGGTCAGCCAAGAAGATATTAGGAAGCATGAAGAATGGACCCAGGAAAGTGGTGAGTCCTTTGGCCACGCTAACATCCCACTCTGGTTGACGAGCTCGACCCGTCAGGTGCCGATGGTGCATGATAACGTCCCAGAAAATGGGACATTTACGCGCCGTGGCTACGCTATCACCTTTTTTTTTGTTTATTTTATCGGATCGCTTTGACGCCCTCATTAACGACCCCGCAGTTTTGTGTATTATGTCTGGTGCCAATATCCACATCTTCCTCATTGCACTCAAATTTGAAGCCCGCTGGCGTCTACCCCGGAACTGCTAGCCTATCTTGGCGGCATGCTCAAGCCATTGCATAGCGTGACCTGAAACAAACACCCGTTCACCGGGTCGCTGTACTGTGCCTTACGCCCGTGCCGTGATGGTTTTTGCGCCGTTCGGACTGTTTGGGCGCGTGATGCTGGAAGCCCATAGTCGTACATATACCCAAACAGCCGTGTCAGCTGGTGATATAGGTGTGGAGTGGATGTGGTTCTCGAGATCTTCACGCCTTCACGCCTTCACGCCATGTGGGGATCACTGGCCATACACATGTACTGTACACCTGGAGTCGAAATCAGCCACATGCCCTGTGGCAGGCCATGCTGTGGTTATTTCGGTAATCTGTACGTGAGGTCTGGCACTGATTTCATTCATTGCTCGCTGTGGAAGGGGGGCGTTACGCATGGCTTTTCCTCGATAAATACTCCTATCTGGCCTTACCACGAGCACGTTTATGGAGATGGAGGGTTTGGGTGGGGGGCTTTTTTTGAATCCACGGTCGTAGGGGGCGTTGATATCCGCGGCAGTAAGCCAGCCAACTTGGACTGATGATAATTAGGTATACGAGATGTTATCGAGAGATACCTCGTCGCACCGCTGTTAGGCGCGGGACTCACGCTAGGGAAAGTGTTCAAGATGATGCTTTCCCACTCAATCTCAGCGTCATCGACAAAGTGGTGTTACTATCTGGAACTGGGCCTTTGTGCCCCATTTGTTTGAGTTGGGCGCCACCCGACCACGAACCTTTCGGAACGGCATGACGGCGCAGAGCCGCACTGGCAGGGCTGTTCAGTTTGTGCCAAGGTTACATTCTTGAGGCGACGGTGTTGGTGCATAATCTCCATCGGCCCCGTCTCTTCCGCGCATAGAAACCACCTGCGAGTTCATGAATGTCTTGTCGTGGCCAATGTTGAATTCACTCACTCGCATTAGCACATGCGTCGTCGTCTTGTTCAAAGTATATCATTGGCGGGGCCACTAAGAAGAAGCATCGAGGACAATAGATCCTTGTACTTGTTCTTGACCACGCCACATTTCGCGCTTTGTACGCCCACGCCGGGTATGGTGTCTGCATGGCAATTCAGCTCGGCATCCATCAGTCCACTTCACGCTTTGCGAAGTGATTTCATGACGGCCATCATTTGTTTTGATTCTTGGTATCACCTTGGATGTCCCGATGTCGGGATGTATCACAGTAAGAGTCAGTGCTGGCCCGGGGAGAGACACCGAAATTGCCATCCGAGTCAGAAACCAATCTTAGCCCCATGGACATCATCATCTGTTGGCCTTTGATGCCGAAAAGAGTCCTTTGCATTATTGGGTAATTGTTATTTGATCCTTTATATGAGGAAACTGGTTCTTATTGTGTATCCATCCTTTGTCCTTGAGGTACACCGACTTGTGAATATCCATGGGATTTGAGAGTGCGATCCTGCCAGGGATAGCCTGGTAGGATCAGGTCTACCCAACGTCATACCGGCACTGTCAGCGGCGTTGTAAGCTGTATTGCAATACTTTCCGACCTTCACGTTTGCATGAGTCGGGCTTTTGGGGGGAACAAATACCCTTTGTTCCTTGTGTCCCATGTCACCTGGCCACACTGCACATTATTCGGTATATAAGGCCTATTGTCCGTCAACTGTCATTCTCCAGCCAGCCACTGACCCAGACAATACCTTTTGAGACTCACAAAACATGGATCGCACTGTGCAATGGGACAACAATTTAATAACCACCAAAGACCAACACGCAGGTCGTTCGATAAGGTCGCCTCTGTACGACGCCGATCCCAACTCTCGATCCTTGATGTCACCGAGGCGCAGACAACCGTCTCAGAATTCAATAAGGGGGCCGGCTCGTGAGAGTAGCGAGTTATCTGATCCGTTCAACACGTCCGGCTCCGGTCCCGCAGATGAAGAAGCAGACTTGCAACTCGCAACCCTGGAGGCAGGTCCGGACGACCTCGACGACCCGTGGCTTTACACGTTCCGAGTCAGCTAAAGATATTATCCTGTCGCCGGGAATGGATGCTGATCGTTATTCAGCCGGGTGACACTGTATGGATACGAACCGAGGGAGGAAATTGGTATCTGGGGAAAGTGTCCAGCAATAGTGTCAAACGTGGACAGACTCGACAGGTATTGAGCTCTACCAAGGACTCGGTAATCTGTGACGCTAAACGCTATCTGCCTTACAGAAAGAGGGGTTGTTCTATCCTGTAATATTCTGCATTGGCATTGGCCCGCGCATTAGGAAGCATTTCGCACCATTGAATGGGGAGATAAAGCCGGATACGTCGCGAACACGTACCTTACTTCGCCGGGCTGGTTGGTTGTAGTCGTGTTGTGTTATTCATTACCTTTGCGAACATTGAACGTGAGCTCAACCAAATGTCGCACCGCTTCGACGACGCGTTCGCTCCTCCCGAGCGCTCGGGGCTCACGTGGACCATTGTCGGCCCACAATCGCGCCTCCTTTCTGCCGGTTCATCATCACACTTTCCATCTCTCCGCCATGACAAAGACATATCTCATGACGGGATTCGTCGAGAAGGTGTGCGGCACTTGCTGTATATCTTGATTGCACATGAGATAACCATCGTACTAGATGCAATCCCAAGATCAGGACTTTCGGTACTCGCACCCTACGCTTACATGCAATCTCCTGTTTTCTGAAACACCGATTTGAATAGATATATGGGATTGAGCGACCTCATGAAGGAAATCAAACAGGATCCTCAAGCTTTTCTTGGGGATGAATCAGTAGAGCTTAAAGTCTTAGGACAGGTTTTGCAGTTAGTAGAGGACAAGATCTCCGAAGTCAAGAACCAGGCCGTGAAGTGGTGAGTCCTATCACTTCTGACCTTTCAACTATACCTGACCCTTGATCGAGTCTGGGACAGCTGATCAAAATCATCCGGGAGTCGCAAATGGAGCTCGTCGTAGATAAACTCACAGAATTTTCATCAAGTACCGACGAAGAACTTCGTGACATCTCTGGTCTAGGTATATTTCACGTCAACCCGCTTCGCTCAGACTTCCAAGTGACACGAGTTGGTAGCTCTCAAGACGATCACTGCCGAACTTCCAACTGAAGGCACGGTTGCAGTGAAAGCATGCGCAAAGCTTACTCCTAAGTTGTTGGCGCAGCTTGCCACTGTACGCACGTCGTTGATGTGAATTCAGAAATCTGATAGCTGATAGCATTTGTTTGCAGCCGGGAATTCCTCCCGATACCCTCCTGGAGACGCTCTCCATCCTCTCCATTCTAGTCACACATTTCCCTACCTATGTCTCGAGTCTCTCTCTTTCGCCTCCACCGATACAGACCATCACCCCACTACTCACCCATACGCGGCCCGCCGTACGAAAGCGAGCAATCGTTACCCTTGCGCAGTTTGTCCCTCTGTCGGCTCCAGAGCGATCCGCGCAACTGCTGTCAACAGTAATTAACCCTAATTTGCAACTTTCTGCCCCACTCGACAAGCAGAGGACAACCGTCAACCTTGTGGCTGCGATTGCTCGTACATCCCCGCAAAGGCTCTCTTCTGGTCTTGGGTCGATTATTCCTGGCATTCTCCGTGTTGTTGATCGGGATGACGAAGAACTACGAGAAGGTGCACTGCAGGTGACTTCCAAACGTCCATCATCTTGCCCTTTATACTCACTCTTTCCAGGCCTTGGAATCGATTGTGTTGAGAATGCCAGCTGAGGTTACCCCCTTTTTGGGTACGGTCATACAAGTTGCGACAAGATACATCAAATTTGACCCTGTACGTGAATTTGTGTCATCCCTTATGCAATGGGCTGACAATTAAGAATTATGCCGGGGGTGGTGACGACGAGGATGAGGAGATGTTAGACGAAGATGACGATGTCGATGGGGAACTCGACGAGTAAGTTGATGGCCAAGTATAATCTTATACCTTACTAATGCCTTTCAGATGGTCGGACGAGGAGGATCAATCGTACAAAATTCGTCGCTCTGCCACGAAGCTTTTGTCCTCTATCATCGCGACGCGACCCGAGCTATTAATCCCATTATACAAAGAGGTGTCTCTAGTTCTCATCTCCCGGTTCGGCGACCGCGAGGATACGGTCCGCCTGGAAGTATGGGCAACCTACGTCACCCTTCTAACGCAAACTCGGCTGTATGGCGGAGGACCACAAACCAGGGACTCAGTCGGTGTGAAGCGGAAGCGGACCCCAGACGGATCAGACCTCGAAGAGACAGCCTTGTCCCTTTTGCAATCTCAGGTACCTGCGTTGGCTAAAGCTCTTCTACACCAGTTGAAGTCCCCAAGAACGTCGACTGCAACTTTACAAGCAGGCTTCGGGCTTCTTCATACACTGCTGCAAGTGCTTCCAGGTTCTCTCTCAAGCCAGACTGGCTTGATTGCATCGATATCTAAAACAACTCTATCACAACCTCCGTCGACGTCCGGCTCAACGTTACATATTTCTTGTTTACAATTCATCTCTTCCTTCTTTTCTACACATCCACCCCCAACGTTCTTGAACTCATTGCCCGTGTTGACACCAGTTCTCCTTAAGACTCTCGGTGAGAAGCACCCGCGCGTTGCGTCCGAGGCATTTAAGGCGTTTTCTTCCCTCCTTGGAGCTCTAAAGCCAGTAAGAGGACAAGACTGGGTAGAGTTGGTTTATCAAGAGGCAATCACACGTCTTGCAAATCATGCGACGGATGCGGACGTGCGATCATGCGCAGAGGACATTGTTGGAGACCTATGGCTCAATGCGCCTGACACGGTACATGACAAGGCAGGCCAAGAGTGGGAATATGTGCGTCGCACATCAGGCCGCACAGACGGTGCCGTTAAAGTTGTCACTCGCGTTGCGCGCGAAGCCGACGTTACCGAGGTGTGGGTTGATGGTTGCGCAGAATGGGCGACCAAACTACTCACAAAGAGCGGAAGGACTGGTAAAGCAGAAATCTTCGAGTGCTTGACAGTACTTCTCTCGAGGTTTGGTCTTTCAATTAACTCAGATTATCAGTAACTCATCGTGGTCAGCAGATATGATAATGGCGTTCCGGCGAATATTCTACGCACTCTTATTCCCCAACTCAAGTCATACGTTTCAACTACTGATATTTCACTCCAGTCCCAAGCACTTTCACTTTTTGCGTTGCTCCTACAGCTCTCACCAAAGTCCACCTTCCCTGAAGTCGAGCGTGAAGTTCTAGAGGATGTGTATGGCATCGCGTACTCGCCACTTACGTCCGGTGTTGCACTTGATTCTGTGCTGGCGTTCTTCGGGGCACTCGTTGAGGCAGACTTTCAAATAGCCACGCATGTCGTAAGCTCGCTCACTCGAGGCATGCGAGAAAAGCCCAAAGAGATATCGTATCCGAACGTTGCGAAATGCGTCGCACAAGTCGTCAAGAGCAACCACGCACTAGCAGCGGGTGTGATTGCGGAGTTCTCAAAAAGTCTCAAGGTTAGTCCATACCGGCGGCGAAGTCCACTGTCTGACACCATTTCCAGAAGCGTTCAGATCCTCGAGATATTTCCATGGCTCTTCTAATTCTTGGAGAGATTGGTCGCTTTATGTGCGCCCTCATTCAATGAAACCGTCTAATGATTACTGACAAACTCTCAGCGATATGTCCCCTCAACAAGACGTCTTCAATGGCGCCATCGAGCTCTTCGCATCAGATCAAGAAGATGTCAGGACGGCAGCGGCTTTCGCCGCAGGTCAGCTTTTCAACGTCCTTTCCTTTTTGTTGCCTAATTACAAGTGCATCATCATCAGGTAATATCGCGATCGGGAACCTTAATTTGTTCCTTCCCTTCATTGTTCAGCTTGTCAAGCAGGATGATTCGAAACGACTGCTTGCTCTCCACGCATTAAAAGAGGTCGTAACGCACACGTCTACGAGTCATCTAGAGCACCTCGCCGAAACGCTCTGGCTTCCACTCTTTGAAAACTCTGAGAACGCGGACGAGAGCTCGCGGGGGGTGGCAGCTGCCTGCATCGGCAAACTTATCACCACTCACCCTGCGCGATACTTGCCTCAGGTTCACGTATGCGCGCTCATAATCGTCATACTGATCCATGCTGATATGCATTCAGGCCCGCATCCGTGACCGGAATGCCGCCACTCGGATAACTGTGCTATCTGCGATCAGATACACATTTGCCGACTCATCTCCTGCTTTCGACGAAGTTTTAGCCCAATACATCATTGACTTTTTGTCACTCATGGAGGACGCAGAATTGGTAATTCATGCCATGTAGCTAGTTTATTTTTATTAACGTCCCATGTACAGGGTGTGCGCCAACTCGCGCTGAGCGTCCTCAACGCAGCGGCACGTACAAAGCCTCATCTTCTGCGTGATCACATGTACACGTTGTTGCCCGTGTTATACCATGAGACGGCTATTAGGCCTGAACTTGTCCGCACAGTACAGATGGGTCCATGGCAACACAAGGTCGATGATGGCCTCGAGGCACGCAAGACGGCCTACGAGACACTTTACACCCTGGTCCGCCTCGTCATTTGCTGTACCATGATACATGTTTGCTCATCCCTGCTACAGCTAGACACGTCCTTGACGAGGCTTGACCTGAACGAGCTGCTTACACACGTCCTCGTCGGCCTCGCAGATGTTTCTGATGAGATAAAGGTTATCTGTCACATGATTCTGTTCCGTCTTGCACCGCTCGCGCCGACCGCGGTCGCGCAGCGCCTGGGCGAGGCCACGCCACTGCTCGAGGCTAGCATGAAAGGCCCGACGATTGGCAAGGACACGGTCAAGCAAGACCTGGAGAGGGCAGCGGAGCTTCAAAGAAGCACGCTCCGCGCCATTGCGGCTCTGAGCAAGATTGCTAGTACAGGTGCAGCGCCGAGGTTTGACGCGTTGGTGACAGAACTAAAGAAGGGTGAGTGGCGTGACGAGCTGCACGAACTCGTCGGCGCGTGATGTAAGTGTAAGATCGATTCATGAATTTGACTTTGGCGAATGATCCGAAATGCATGTTAATCAGCGTTTTTTTTCCTTTTTGTACTTTTAACACTTTTTACGTACCTCTGATTGTCGTCACTGCCAGTGCCTTTGATTGATGAAATGCAGGTGTGCGCAGTGTGCAATGCTGCAATGACTCTTGTTCCACACCACGGACATGTGGCCCGGCTGTGTTCGCTATCGATCTTTCGAACCGCGTGTTGTCCTCGCACCCATATGTGGGTTGTTAACTTGGAGTCGTGACGTCAGGTTGACTTTTTCCCCATCCGTATCGACGTTCGCTACCACTCTGCTATGGGTCATGAGGCGGTCACGGCTTTTCGCAACCCTGATAAAACATCATAACGCGCGTGACGGCGTTTTGCTCGGCACCAATAATCGCATTGCTATGTTTGGGGATGTCCCACTGCTATGTGCTTGTTGTCTTTCAGACGAAAATCCTTCCCAAGGTGACACCTAATCAGGCTTACAAGGACCAATGATTAGCCCGCAGTTGTGACACATCACTCAACAATTGAAAATGTTTAGACTCTTCTTGAATATCCTATGGTACGGTTTGGAAATACCCACCCGCCTAAGAGAATGCTAGGTGATATAAAAGGAATTATCGGTTATAACGTCATGACTTAAAAGTTTGACTGCACTGCACAACTATTCGGTCCTTATTAATAGCATACCCTATCAAGCATGGCCATGCCGCGTTGCATGGGCTTTATCTGAGCTCCCAAACAAACGTTGCCAGAGAGCGTCAAATGCCTGCTGCCGCTCCTTTGTAGCGTGTCCATCACCAAGGACAGATTTGTTCTCGATAGCACGTCTGGATAGGTACGGCATTACCTAAAATACGGTTAGGAAAAAGATGGAGCGTTGACAGGCGGCGGAGGCATGTACCTCAGGAAGCGCGCCATAAGGCACGTACTTTATCACGAAGGGGGCCGGGGTTTTAACTAATGTAGCAAGGCGATCGGTGAGCGAGTCGCTCATACCTCATCACCCACATGCGCGATCAGCGTTGCCTATCACACAATCAGTAAGACGGACGCTACGCACCGTATAACTGAGCAAGATTGACACGCTCCGCAGCTTGATCATCCAGCTTCACCGCGCCGTCCTCGCGTGTGGCCAGGCCCACATCGACGAGAGCGTCGAGAACCTTCGCGCAGCTCTCAGCGTTATGGGATCCAAACAGCACTCCTACCCGCGGCCCGTGGTCATCCACGTTTGCAACTGCTCGTATCAACTCCGCAGCTGCTGCGTCATAACACTCATCTGTATCGACCTTATTGGTAAAAACGGGTGGCCATGAGGCACCCGTAGTGAAAGAAAGTGAGCGAGAGTCGGCCTTGACTTCTTGTTCATGGTAAGCTCCGCGGACGAGCTTGATTCCGAGAGCATATTGGTTAGAAGCCGCATCTCGGAGACACTGCACGAGATATTCAGGCGTCCTGGAAAGCAATCATGCTTACGTTCAGTGGAGCTGGGGAAAAGGACGGGAACTTACCGCCGAAGGTAGGCTTGGCAGGTCACATAGATGAGCGGTGGTGGACGAGGGCGCACTGAACGAGAAAATGGCCACGGTAGCCAGCGCATGGGTGAGGAAGATTCTCTATTGAATTCGCGCATCAGAGAAAATGAGATAGAATCGACGGCCGGCTGCACAGAGTAAAGAAATATTATCCTCGAAGTAATAGACGAGGCGAACGCACTTGGTACCAGCTATATTCTGCGTCTACGATGACGCGTACGTCCCGAGCGCGAGCGCGAGTACAGAGTCGGATGAGGCTTTCATTCAATTCCCGTAAATCTACCAGGTCCTGTGCGGTGAGCGGTGATCCAGGTGGGGGGCCATTCAACTTGAGGACAGCAAGGTCATCAACGCAAGGGCAACCGGGGTATAGTGTTGCATTATGGGTGTGGAGCGAGGAAAGATACGCGGATAAGTGGAATAAAGCGGCTGGATTCGGTAGGAGGGCGCTCTACGTATAGCCGAGCCACCACGTCTCAATTACGTTGCTCGCCGCAATTACAGCAACAACCGGAACTTACTAGTTTGATAGCGACCCAAGTTCTCCGGCCGGAACCTGGCGTCTCACGTGCTTGGGACTCCTCGAAGTCGGCCGCGACATCAATGGAACGGAGCAACTCCTGTACGATATGCTGGTGTACAGGCTCGCTCGTGGAGCGAGTTCCGCCAGTTGTTTCAGTCTCATCAACTTCCACGCTGTACGCGAGCAGTGCGCCCTTGTTGTCTGCGCGAAGCCTGCGTATCAACGGAAGGCATGCGTGTGCGGTGTCACCACCGACAAACTACATACGTCGTTTATCAACTCTTCCATCAATCGCGTCGAGAGGGCGAAAACAAACCTGTGTGAAGAAGGTAACCCGCACGAAGGCCTCGGTAAGCTGCCGCAAACCGGGTATGGATGTGCAGAAAGCGAGCAAAGCGGGGGAAGCATCGACGAGTCCGGGAATGGAACAGATTGAATAGACAACATACGATGAAATGAGTTGGGGGAGCGGGGTAGGCGTACGTTCCTTGGAAGGTGGTGGGACGTCAGCATTAAGAGTGTAACCCAAGCCAACAATCAGGGATGCTGTGAGTGCCCCGCCGCCCACCACTGAGATACGCGGACGACGGAAGGAGTGAACGGCTGAATGGCCGAACACTCTGTTGCATCTTTGTAAATACAAAGGCGTGAGGGAGACCTGTCGCCTGAACAAACGGGCTAGCATGCGAAAGAACTGAATGGGAGGAGAGAGAGAGAGATGAATATAATTGGAACTGCATACTGGTAGTACCAGTCGTTGTGGTTCCGACCGTTAACCTCGTCGAAGGCCTCGGCCCGGCATCCGGGAGATGAGATGATAAAGGCCGACAACCGCAACCGTTGTCTCTCTTAACAATGACACGAAAACGAAAACAAGAACAAGAACAAGACGACAATGTCGACAATGAAGCAGAGATGGTTGCTCATTTCTAACTCCCTCATAATCTATCCGCTGAAAACCATTCAGTAGAGCCGTATCCAGGTCGACTTCGAGTTTTTTGACCCAAATCCCCACATAGACTTCGTTGCCCTCAAGCGGCTTATCACTCAGCTTTTCCAAGCAGATGCAGATCTTCTGAAACCACATGAGCTTTCAGAGCTCATTTTATCACAGCCCCTTGTCGGAACTACTGTCAAAACCGATGGCAAGGGAAGCGACCCATATGCCTTCCTCACCGTGCTCAACATGCACGTCCACAAGGTCTCGTCTCTTTCCCTGCTCTCCCTTTATACTCCTAAAATTTTCAATTCAGGATAACCCTTCGATAAAAGCCATCGCAGAATATGTTCTTTTAAAGTCTGAATCCGACCCAGAGCTTCACACTACACTCCGGACCATCCTTGACCCCGATGCTTCGCCACATGTTGGCTTCATCTTTAGTGAGCGTCTTGTGAACATGCCAGCAGAAGTTGTCCCGCACATGTATCGCATGCTTGCGGATGAAATAAAATGGGCGTGCGACGATAATGAACCATACCATTTCGGTCATTTCCTGATACTCTCGCGGACATATACACTGTCCGATGAAGAGGCAGAGGCCACATTGACGTCCTCTCAGCTGCAGAAACGCCGAAAAGGTGCGCCAACACCATCTGCTGCGGGAGGTGTGTTCTCGTTCCACCACGAGGACGACCAGTGCATCCAGAAGGTATGCCATGCCTCGCCCACGCCGTATAACTGAAGGAATTGAACCTTATTCGAAAGCTAGCTTCCCATTCAATCGACTACTCTCTGTCCAATACCCTTCCCCGTGAAAGGGAGTCTTTTGGACTTGAGCAGGGTGGCCGCCTTATGTTGCTCCCCGCACCCAAGCTCTCACAGCTCGTATTGAACCTCGCTGCCATATTGTCCCAGCCATCACTGTAGTTAGTATTCCTTGTTCATGTGTGTCATATTACCGACCGATTCCCCCCCCCCCCTGTCGAACACGAAATCTATGCCACTTCTGAGCTGGCCTGTTTACCATGAGACTGACGCAGTCGATGCCGGCATCGCCAGCCTGCTGCATGCAAGCTAACTTCGCACAGCTGTCAGCCACGTTTATTATCACCCTTTGAAATTTCTATACGGCCCGATCTGCCATTCAGGCTAAAGGGCGATATCAGATACCTTATGCCCCACTTTTATCACCAAACCTGACCCCTTCTATGGTCGCAGGTATCAGTCTATCACCCTTCAAGAGTTCTCCAAATGAGCTATATGTCTCGTACCACAATTGATTCCGTAGCAGCCGCCATTATCGGCCTACGCTTTGTGTAGAGGCTGTGAGCTCCACCACCGCCTTCACGGCTCCCACGCCCACCTCTAAGCCGGGGTCTTCTCGTATCTATCTCCCCTTGACTCATGCTCTAAAATCATTCTTCCAGTCGCTACTCTCAGTATGAGTCCAAATGGCTTCTGGCCGCTACATTCGCTAGCTTTGACTTCGAAGATCCCGCGCGAGGGATTCAAACATGTTTGTGCATCCTTTTCAACAAAGGCTGTTGCGGTAAGAGTTGCGGTAGGTTCCTACGCTCTAGCAATGATGGGGCTGGAAAGGGAGAGGAAGTAAAAATGACTCTACGGAAGGTTCACTACGGAAGGTTCACCTGTCTCATCCCTGCTGACGTGAAATTCGAGCTAGACGTACCGGCTACGGCACCTAAGAATGGGGGACGGGTGTTGATGAGTGAAGGGGGACTATGCTTTGGGACAGCAACCAGGAACTGAAGTTGCATGGTCGAATCGCCGGTATCATGATAATTGACTCGTATTCAATCATTTCAGAGCGCCCATAGCAAAATACTTCCAATTTCCCGTCTTGTAGGGGTCATCAGATGATACAAAATTTAACGCAGCTAGCCGCCAAGATTGCAACGCCTCCTGGAGCGATCTGCACTCCAG
Organism: Russula earlei; assembly: GCA_025769875.1. Lineage (NCBI taxonomy): Eukaryota > Fungi > Basidiomycota > Agaricomycetes > Russulales > Russulaceae > Russula > Russula earlei. Next base: position 133,422 of record JAGFNK010000038.1, on the reverse strand, counting down.
AGAAACGGGGTATATTCGGACGGAGCGCTGAGTGCAGCATGTTTGTCGCAACGCTCACCGTAAACTCATCAACTGTACGATCCCGTTGGGAGACCTTTCGCCGGTCCAAACCTTCTTTAGCCGGATGTTAATTCAAGGACAGGGAGTCGTATCACAAGACTCGGGCACCGGACCTCCGACTCGGAAGCAAAAGATGCGCCAAGGCGCTCAAAGTCGTATCTAGCACGAGTGCTGTGAGACAGGGCGCGTCCGGAAATTACAACCTCACATGATAAAACTTGGAATGCATCCGATGCGGGCAGTTTACAGCACAAATCGTACTGTCACGGAAGATAGGCTTTCCGTGGCTAGCGAGAGGTGGGTTTCTCCTCGACGGTCCCTCTGTCGGCTGTAAGTCGCTTTTCCCGGCTAGCGATGCTTTCGCTTGGAATAGCCAGTTGGCGCTGACTGAACAGTGCATGGTCTCGGAGTTGGACCTCACGAGTCACGATGCTTTGCGGCACGTATTTCAAGAAATGAAACACACCTAGAGATATTGCGGCGTCACGCTCCGCTCCTCATTGTGGATTAATAAAGTAACATAGAACACCCGCTGGCTGTCCGCTTTTGACTCTGTCATGTGAAGGCGAATGTAGTCAGTTATAGCATTATGACCGGAAATGTAACTTGGGATAATGGGATGGGAACCTGTTTTGGTATCAATACAGGCGGCTGCCCGTATAACGGATCAAACCAAGGGATAAGAAGATAAGACTGCTGTCGTTTTCAGTTGCATTCTAGAGGGCAAGTGACTATCGTTACGACACGAGTACAGCCTCGAGTCGGCACACATTGAACGTGTCATGGTATTCAGCAGCCGCAAACTCGGTAATGCTTTCATGTCTTACTGATAACGCGTTTATAACGGGACGGCGTGCGCGTGTTGAGATGGATCTATTACTCGGACGAGAGCCAGGACAACCGGAGAAGAAAAAGACAACGCGGATCGCAAAACGACCAAGGTGCCACGTATAGGCATAATATCTGACACCCTCGTGAATTGATAGGGGCCGTTACTAATGACTGCATGAAGATCGATGTAAAGATCCCTTGGAGGAGGGAAAAAAAAGGATGAGAACCCCCTTTGAGGACAACAGAGAAAGAGGGGAGGTCGGATGGAGCGGTATAACTTTTCTTTTCTATACCACCGTGAGTGCCAGTATTAGCATGGAAAGAAGGCAAGGAGAGCGCAACACGTTCAGATTATCCGTTCCGAGAAGACGAGAACTCGCCTGGCCGCGTTTAAACAACCGCTATCTTGTCGTCCTCGTCGTGTCATTGGTGCGAACTGAACGGAGACCTCACGCGCTGGGGAGTCGCTCGCGTGGGGAGTCGCCCGCTCGGTCCGGTGAGTTGGATTTGAATCGCGCCGTCATCACCTCACCTAGACAAGCTCCGAATTGCGCACGGATCATCGATTGCATGCGGTTTTCAAAAGTAAACGATTTGATACGCCGCGTCAGGACCATGTGGGTTTCCCCATCCGATTCTTGGTGATGCACCTGGATCTGTGGCACCAGCCCGGCCGCCGGTCGCCTCCTCGTCGCTCTTTTCTGGTTAGTCCCTCGCTTGTTTCATTTCCCGCGACTTGCGTGCATCTCGCTGCCGTCACGCGAGTGCCGCGAACCTTTTCCGAGATGGAGAATCAGCTCGCATCTTAACGCGTCTACCAACCGCGCATATATGCCTCGTGAGCACCAGATTTGGAACCGTACGAACTGTTGTGAATCCATCCTTTACTTAATTTTACGCCCCTTCCGAATTCGATGCAATGCAAAGCCCTGGCCAAGCGCATCAAAGACTGGTGCGAGGGCCATGATCGAGGGACAACGGAAGGTGTATCCTTTTTCCATCTCGGTCCGCTTTGCATTTACCTCGACTATTCCTGTTCTTGGAAATACTCTGCGCTAATCATCTCCGCTATAAAATAAAAGGGCCCTCCCTCGCGGTAAAGCCATCGTATCCGACGCCAAGAGAAATGTATAACGATTCATATGGAAGGCCTCAGCAAGAAGCTAGTTCCTCCTCCTCTAGCGTGAGAGGAGAGAACGCCGCAAACGACCAACCTTCTTCTAGAATTGACTTTCAGGTGAGGCCTTTCCAGCGGCGCAGACTCGTTTGTTCACCTGTAAACGCAGTTCGACGGGACACTGTATGACGCACCACAAAGCGGTCCGCGGTATCATCAGTTTTCACAGGGACCCCAATCTGTAAGCATCCGAGTCGGATATCCGAAAGTCGATGGCTTAGAATTTTTATAGCAGGGTGCTTTTAAACAGCCGATTCTGCCACTCCCAAGGGATGCTGGCCACGTCTACGGAGGCGGCCCATCCCGTGAGCACGCCCCCACGAGCACTGTGGCATCCTCAAGTTCTTGGGATGGCACTGGCCATCGCGCGATTCCTTACGGACAACCGATGTCGATCAATGGGCAGGCCACGTCAACCCGCGTCATTTTCGCAGGGAACCCACCCACCGTCACGACGTATCCTCCTACGTTTCAGCCTGGACCCCCGCCCCCTCAGGGGGCACATGCTGGCCAAAACGCACAGGGGATGTTTAACTTTCTCTGGCAGATGTTGGATTGCTGGGCAGTACCTGAGGGTGACGATCTTCTCCGTTTGACCGTACTACTCAAGAAGGTTCGGAACTAGTAGCGTAGTGTAACGGTTCTCGCACGGAGATAACGGACTGTTTTTGTTGACCGTTCGTGAACGGTTTGCTTGAGACGGTGACTCCGAGTTGTTTCACATCGTTGCGCCCACATGCGCCGTCGATCATACAGTACGTTGTTTGCTTCGGCATTTCTTCGGGTGATAATAGCCTTCCGACGAACTATCAGAACTCCGCAGGGAGACAAAGCCGAAAATGACCGGACTGAAACAAGATTGGCATAAAAGCAACGCCCCCCCCCATCATGGTAAGCCTACGTCTTCCAGCAGTGCAAGTTCACCGGCCGCCAAGTCCCATTTTCAGACGCGCACCAACGATCTCTACATCATCCCAACGGGTGCCTGGGGTACCCTCAGCGGCTACTTTCTTTGCTTGGATAAACAACAGGGTGTTACGGAAATGTCGAGTGATCATGTCGGGCGTCTGAACGCCTTCTAACAGGCCTGGAGGTGCCCGCTGAGTAGGATGCACATCAGGGGTGCTGATGTTGTCGATCGATGCCGTGACAAGTTCCACGAGCGAGTTCACGAACTTTGGCATCACCTAAGAGCGAGGGTGTCAGTGCGCGTGGTGAAAACTTCGCGCGCCCGATGTACGTACCGCCGCCGCCCCACGATCCAGGTAGAATAGATATTGATCGAGGGTGTCGACGTACAGCTGGACGGTAACGATCTCGTCTGTGGCAGAGTTGGCGATACGGAGTGACTTTTGAAGACACTCAAGGACGCGCTTGCTGTCTTGGTGTGGGTACTGCAAGATCCGTAAGACGGCGGCGAGATTGCAAAAACCGGTCTTCTCACCGCTTTCGGTGCGTCAGCTCCATCCTCTCCATCATCTTTGGTTTGCGGCAGTGCCGTGGATGTCTCAGGCACTGCCGAGGTAGCCAAATCTGCTCTCTCTGGAGCGGACGTAGATATCTCTTGCCACCACATATGGCTCGCCAAGTGCACTGCGCTGGCTTGGTGTGATTTCTTCAGTAATTTCGCGCCGTGAAGAGCAGCTTTTGTGATAAGAGTATCGTAATTATCGGCACCGAATACTCGGGCTCCTTGCAACGTGCCGATCACGAGTGTGATTGCTTGCAATTGCGCGCGGGACTCCGAGATGCCCTCCTCATAAACGGTAAACGCTTCAACGTATAGGTCGTACGCGAGGTCCTCAAATCCGCATTCATCAGCTATTTGTGCCGCGAGAAGGAAGAGTCGTAACGCAATGACCGGAGCATCAACTTGAGTCGCGAGAATCGACGTAAGCTGTCGAACAAATTTGAGAATCGTTTCAACCTTAGAGGCCCAGTCATCTTCAAGGTGTTCACGATTCTTGTACCTACGGCAGAGCTTGATCGCAGACGTGATAAGAGCGGGAAAAGTGAAACGCATTCGGTCTCCACCAGCTTCGAGGTATCGCCGCGTAGTTTGCAGAATCTTGGCGTACATGCTTCAGCGCGGCTGGTTCAACAGACAAACAAATTCTTACCTCAAACTGGGTCCCCAGTGATTCGGACCGGAATAAATGCACCATCCTCGCGATCCATCCCTGTTCCTCAGCCACGTCCTCCCGTTCGTTACCACCAAACGCCACGCGTCGTCCGCCGGTTCCCGGAGGTAAAGGGGCCGCATCAGGCTGCTCGCAGATCAAAACCTGACATAGTTCGAGAATGCCGCGCACATCTTCAGGGTCGTCGACAACGGTTTCGTTCTTGAGAACACTGGAGACGATTGCGTGGGCAAGCATTCGGCGTGTGACATAAGGCTGCGCCGAGAGAAGGGGGACATAATTAGGGAGCGCAAGGAGGGTGAGCACGGATTGATATGAATTGATTGACGCTAGAAGGAGATTGGCAAGGTGAGACGTTGTTTGTTGGCTGTGAAGGTCCGGACTGTGGGAGTCAATCAATCAATTTCCCGTTGCTCAAGTCATAAAGGGTTCTTATTATCGACAGACCTATCCGCGGACTCCTTGACCTTCTCACGGGCGAAACCAAGAACCTTGTCAACATACTCGAGGCGGTCGGGGTAGCAGCTGAGTGATAGATTGGTCAACGACACGAGCAAAGCAGTGACATCTTGAATGGACAAGTCGGGTCGGGCCTGTGAACCGTGAGTAAGGGCATGTAGAGGCAAGGAACAGACATACTTTGATAAGCTCGACCGCCTGTTCCCAGAATACCTCAAACAGCTTGACATTCTCTGGAATGCCTCTGAACTTGCGCACAGGTTCACCTTCCTTATCTTTTCCCTTATCCATTTTCTCACCTTCCTCATCACCGATTGATTCCCTCTTCTCGTCTGCAGGTACTGGCGAGGAATGGGTTGTGGGTTCTCCCCATCCAGCTTCGTTCTTCAACTCGCGTGCAGGACTCGTGACGCCATTTGCGCGCGCCCGCGCACGCTGCGCCTTGACGCGTTCTGCCAACCGCCGTGCAGCAGCTTCCTCTTGTCGTCTGATTTCTTCAGCATCCTCATTCTCAGCTTCACGTGCAGCATATGCAGCCAAACGGTCAATAAGCGCAATAACTATTTGCTTGATGTTGACCTTAGTTTGCAGTTGTGCAGTTGCAGAGAGGAATGGACCAAGGGTATGGAGATGAAATTCATCCGTAAATACCTTCGGGGATCCCTGGTTGGCAAAATAAGAGGACATAAGAGAGAAACGGACCTGGATTACGACCTCCATGAGGTATTCCTGTGCAATAACATCCTTACATTGGACGACTTGCTCAAGGATGGCGGGGAGAATAGTATTTTGGTAGAGCTCCAGGTCAACGCCTTCGAGCTGAGACAGGCGGACGAGGTTTGTGCCAACCAAGATGCGTAGGTCCTTGCGCTCGGCTTCACGCTTCTCGCGGTCCCGTGAGTGACCTTGATGTTGAAGGCGCACCCAAAGCTTATTCATTTCAATGAAATTGGTAAGCTCGAAGCTGATTGAATCTTGCAAGTTGCCCGCTGGCCTGCAGTGGAGAACGGTCAGAAGCCAAGTCATAGCTTAGTGGAGGCAATACGCAAACCCAGTATCCGAACCAATTGGCAAATGGTCGCGGGTCTGGCCGCTCAGGTAGTGTCGAAGGAAGAGACCACGGATGGGATGGAGAACTCCGCGTGACATTTCCATCATATCCTTCATGATTTCTTTCACGGGTGATTCAGGAACGGACATATAGACTGAGCCAACAGTAATCATGAGGTAGAGCCGGGGAACAATGTTCCCAGCGTATTGGACGAGCTCATAGAGATCAGCGAGGTGGTGGCGGCCGTTTGTGTGGGCTTCATAGAGGTAGTTAGAGAGGTGGCGAAGTGCATCGAACACGGCCATGTCTGCGGCCAAGTGAGTAGTCTACTCCGTGCAAGTTGAGCATGAACAACGTACAAAGTTCGTAGTACTGCTTCGGGGAGAGGGAGGACGTTCGCAGTTCGGCGAGCATTAAACTTGCGCTCTTGAGCGCATCCATCAACAGGTCTAACTCCTGCCAGCAGGTAGTCAGCAATTGTCGTTGCGCAGTTACTCAGGCTGGAGGCTAATAGTGCCAATGGGGAGACATACTAGATGCCTTTTCATCTGCTGGACCTGTATTTTGACGGTGCTCAAGGCTTCACCCAACAGTTTTGCCTCCTCCGTAACCATTTCCACCATTTCTACCAAAGCGAACCAGGAGGCGAACGATGCGAGTTGAAGCGGTCGAAGCAGCGGCGGCAAGGGCACCGGAGGAGCACAGCACGGGCGGGCCGATTAGCCCCGGCCTCGTACACTGCTGTTTGTTTGGTGCTGCCCACGTCAATGTATAAGTTCAGTATCCTTTCTGCCATCATGCCAATTGACACCACAGTCGCTTTTCAGACGTTGCACTCAGGATATAAGCCGCTTCTCAGGAGTTGAGGCATTTGAGCCAACTCCCTCCCAAGTCGTCCTTTTCATCTAGGCGATACACGTTCACCCTCCTCAGAGTCTGGCTCTACCCTCTACTTCGACATCGAGCCTAGCCGAACGTGGACCTCGTAGCTGGGGTGGCACCATTTCTGTGACACTTAATATTTGCGAATTACAGCTACGCCCGAGTCTTCTCAATGTGTCCTCTCTTCGATTAGATTATTCAGCGGCGAAATGTGCAAGTCGGTCTGTCCATCATTTATATTCTTTCGAACCTTTCCTACAGTCCGCTATTTTCCAAGAGTTATCTGCTATCCACCTCCGGTGCCCGCTTCAGTAGCAATTTTCGTGGCCATTCCTTATGTCGCATTACACCATCAATGTTGATTGACATCTGGCTCTTTCTTTGTCTCTGCCCCTCTCATTTGTCCTCCGATAAGTACAGAGAGCGTAGATTACGGTGGGTCCATCAAGATTGTAATTTTTGGAATCGTTCGATCTTGCCTTCATAGAGAAGACTCCCGTGGTGGGCACTCCAATGAGAACTTTGGAACATTGATCGCGGCAGATAAGTCTTTTTGCTCTTCGCGACAAGAAACTGTTGTTGCTGCACGCGGATAGCATGATACCAAGCCTTTTCCTTGCCTTCGTGGCCGGTTCTGTATTTTGAAGCGAATCGGTACAGTAATACTACCTTGATAGTAGCCGATGCTCTGAGATCAACGGGTGGGGCAGTAACCCTCTCGGTGTAGGTGAATTTCCGGTCGCGAGCTAGTGAGCCTCGGTCTTCGCACTTCTTCCAGACCCAACTAATATGCCCATAGCGCTGGCTTTAGAAGTGCCACACGCACATGTCATGAGACGTAATGACCAGCGCTGTCAAAGTCGATATTTTCATAATATCATGGTGAATCATGATATGGTTCGCGTGTTCGGCCCTGACGACGGACCACCGGATTCATATGGCAACAAGGACATAAGCGTGCCTTTCGGGTTCACGAATCGTGTGCCGGAACTTTGGATTTCTCCGCGCCAGAGATTCATGCCACAGCCGAGAGATACGTATTGGCCAGACCTCTGGGCCAAGGGTGTTGTGATCTTCACCCAGACAGGGAAGGTTGCCTTTTCCCCATGCATCCCCCACGTGTTGACAGACGTTTTTAGCTACTATTTGGGTTTTGCTTCTCAAATCGCTTAAGTTCAGAAAAGCAGATAGTGTGGGCACTTCAACCGGAACCCGATCTCGTGGCTCACTGTATCTGAGAAAGCAAGATCCGGTTTCTCTCTGCAGGATGTGTCCCAGATTCTCATCCTACCGAACAACGATTCGTAGTTTAATGGAGTATGGCCTACATATCCCGATCAGTGTACCATACGTGGGTCTGTCGTGATATTTCGAAATCATGCTCATTCTTTGCCTTCGTACAGCATCGTATATAGACCATCGTCCTCGTCACGGTCCAGAAAGACGCCAAGAACACCACTGGCGGCGATGGGGAGCAGGAATAGTTGACCTCAGGCAGGCGGGAAGGATACATTCTGAAGAAAATCCGATCATTCGATGAGATCTGCAGCGTCCCTTACGTAGCACACGAGACAGGATCGCGCGCACGAGGAAGATCGAGAGATTTAGGTCGATTCGAGCATGCAGACACTGAGGTAATCGATCTGAACAATCTCGCCTCAATGGACGAGCGGAGATTAGTGACCTGATCATGAGGCCTATGCCGCAGCCATGCGCGCGTACTTCGTCCCAAAGGATCAGCGCATAAAAATTATGAGTGACAACAATTGAGCAGTAAATAAAGGGTGCGCCGCTCATCTATCTTGTATACTCTCAACTCTTTACAACTCAATTAGAAGTGCCTCTTTCTTTGGCTGCTCCACAACCGTTGGTGCACTATCGAAGGTCCCGTACGGGATACTTGGTGGTGCTGTTGGGACCGAAGGGAAATTGGGGAGGACAGGAACAGGAACAGGGGCTGGAGGGAGAGGGAGTTGCTGATGCAGGGGCTGAGATGGACCACGTGCCGCGTGCGCGATAGTGTTATGCCGTGACAGAGGGCTGCACCGGCTGCTGCTGCTGCTGCAGAAGCGGCAGCGACTGCTGGCGGTGATGCGCAAGCGGAGGGGATGAGATATGGGATAATACGGGGGTAAATGGTGCAGCAACGGGTGGAGGCTGCTGTGGGGGGTTGATAACATGGGCAGGCGAGCGTATCGGTGGGAGAGGCTGCTGGACGGACACCGGCTGAACCAAGTGGGCGTACTGATATTGCTGGAAAACCGAGGGGTGCGGAGTGGGAGCTGAGTTGTACTGTAGGCTTGCTTGAGATGAGGTAGGAGGGCTGGGAACCGAGGAGATGTAGGAGGGTTGAGTCAAGGGTTGCGGAGGTGAATGTGAAGGCGAAGCGTAAGATGGCCCGGCTGTAACAGAGGATTGATAAGGTTGCGAGGGTCCGTGGATGGAAGACGACTGGTGCCATGGCTCATTCATAGAAGCATGGGCAAGCTGAGTAGAGGTCGGTGTTTGCGCATCGCTCCATTGATTGAGCGGTTGAGATGGAGGTGATGTAGTTTTCTGACGCCATATTGGACGCGAAACTTGCTGTGTCAAAATGTGGTCATACAACTTCACCGCCTGAGCGAGTTTGTCATTCATCTCGGTGAGCAGCTCTGATGGAATCGCGCGAAGGTCAGAAGGAGCAACAAAGGGTAGATCACGGGAAGGCGCACCTTCTTTACGGCCAGTATCATCCAAACTCCTGGCAAGTTTGGGTCTCAAGTTGTTTGCGTCGTCAAACAGTTGCGTTACGGCCGGAGAACGTGACAGATCCCCACCGTCACGTACTTGCACCTGCTCAATCATTTGACTAAACGTCATGATCGTGTCAGATTCCAGCGGTGCCAGGTCATAGTTGGGAAGAGTTGGTACAGAGGGCTGCACGGGTGCGACGGCAGAGAAATAAGACGGTGAGTAGCTGGAGGAGAACGAAGGCCCCTCAGCCCTGGGAGTCTCGAGTCCAGCTGGTGCACTCGGCTTTGGGGCATTAGCCTCGCGAAGGCTGGCTTCGATAGCAGCTTTGAGATCGAGGTCGTCATCTTCAACCTGGTCCGATGGTCGTGAAACGTGATCAACCAAGGGCGGTTCAGACCGTTGCCACGAATCAGGTTGGTATGGTACATAACCAGGACGTCCATGTTGACCATCTTCTTCCAATGATAATCGTATTGCACGTTGAAGGTCCGCGTCTGCAAGGTCACGCGCAGGGCGGTGTTCAAATTGAGGTGGTCCTTGTGAGGATCGGCGAGGCCTACTATTCGAGGTTGACGCAAGCAGGTTGCCGAAGACTATGCACGCTTACATTTTATCCTTGGGCCGCATGAGGTCCTTGTGACATGAGTCGCAAACCCGTACTTCTTGTGTGATACCAAAATGAGGAAGAGGGTGGGTCTTGGAAGAACACTTCTGGTCAAATACACGCCCACAGTTGCGACAGTGATGCTTGCGATTGGTGAATGAAAATGGGTCTCGACAGCGGAGACAAACATCAGAGTCTATCCAGTCCGGAGCAGTTTGGGTGTCGACAAGAGCCGCGCTTGCGATGGCAAGGTCCTCCGGAGGGAAGGTAAATCCTAGAAAGGTTGTAGCAAGGCTGCAGTTGCATGGCCCGCATAAGGCGTACCTTCCGCCTTCAAGGTCCTATACACCTGCTCGACATAGCTAAGATTGTGCTTCCCCTTGAATGAGATTGCCCAGGTCTGCACGCAACGAAGAATCTTGTTCTTGACATCGCGGTTGAGTGAAGGCGTTTTCAATATGGAAACAAGGTTGTCCATGAATTCTCTGGAGGCTATCTCTGCGAGAAAGTGGTCTCCGCCATTCTTGATGCAAACGTCAGTTAGCTGGACACGATGGATGTGAGAAACGGGCGACTTGAAAGGGCTGGAAGACGGCCTACGTTCAGCGCCAAGAGCTGCACGTTCGGGTTCTTATGGTCCAATCTACGTTTCAATGCGCGCATAGCATCCTTTGGCTGTGTGCTCTTTGATTGTATTTGATCACATATTTCGAGATTGAGGGCAATGTCTTCTGAACCAGCTGGAAGGAGTTCAGATGTGGCCTTGTCTGTTGGGTTCCGTCACGGTCACCCGAGGTGAAACAAGTCTGAAAGATCTTACCAATAGCTTCATCAAGTTGACTAGTTCCCCAGAGCCAGCTACTCAGCGTCGACATAGCGATTATGAAAGAAGGGGATTACTCGTTTGATTGTTCGAGCAAGCGCATGTGTAGATGATGACGAAGGTGTGCCCGTTCACTCTCCGATCGTCGTTACGTAAGCAGGCTTCACATGCATGGACAGATGGGACGGACACACAAGCACCAAAAGTGGTCCCATTGCCTGGTGCCTGTCCCATTACGGGGCCAACTACCGACCATGTAAACGACACGCACAATCGAGACGTTTATTTGGCGCCCGTATGCGAGAGCGAGACGTTGTATTTTGGGGAACGAGGCTGTGCTTTCACCCAGTAGCACTCGTGAGTCAAGGCGATTTCATTTGGCGGCACCGTTTCGCACAGCAACAGGAGTGCGAATGAGTTCAGGCGGAGTCCCAAGTGTCTCTGTCACCGCGGTTGCGCTCGAACAACCACCACTCAAACCCTTTCTCCTCTCATTCTTGACCATCAGAGTAAAGGCACGCTGCGGGCCTTGTCTTTAATTCTAGCAGCATCGTCTCCGCCACTTCCGCAGTGACACACAGCACAGTGTCCACTCATCCTCAAAACTGCACAAAAAGTTCCAGGATCCGAACTCTGCCTCCTTTACATTCACTGTACTCTAATAACCCCCACGTTCTCCATCCCCTTCTGATTCTCCTGCCTTCATAATAGCCCTTTCATTCCTTTTTCACTCCCACCTCTTGTCTCTTAGCTATGTTAGGACATCAATTTGCTCACTCTTCAGCCCCCATCCGAAAGGTGAAGGAGGTCCAGTTTGGAATCCTCTCGCCGGAGGAAATTGTAAGCAATTCGATTTTATGAGGGTTTCGCTAAAAAATTCTTCAGAAAGCATACTCCGTCGTCAAAGTCGAGCATCCAGAGGTCATGGATGAGACTGGGCACAGACCTAAGCTTGGCGGTTTAATGGACCCTCGTATGGGTACGATTGATCGAAACTTCAAGTGTCAGACTTGCGGGGAGTCTATGTCAGAGTGCCCAGGACATTTTGGTCACATCGAGCTGGCGAGACCGGTTTTCCATCCCGGTGCGTGGCATGTGCGACCATCCCTTCCTATTATCCCAATCTTGCCCCAAGGTTTCATCATAAAAGTAAAGAAGATCCTGGAGAGTATATGTGTGAATTGTGGAAAACTGAAAGCCGATATCGTGAGTGGCGTGTTCTTTGCTTCTACTTGCTTCGCACCCCACCTCCCAAATTTTCTGGGGGCTCTCTCCACCCATGGTGGAGAACCCCAAGCCCACACTGCGTTCGTTCCACGATAATCGTGGCGTTCTTCCACCCGTAGCGGGGCTGATGCGCGTTTTTTCGATCGCTTGATCGCCGCGTCGGGTCCTTCACCGCTCGGTCTGGTTGGACACGCAGTTGTGTGGTGAAATGGGGGCTGAGCAAGGAGTGCAAACGTGCCCACATACAGTAGCCCATTCTTTGATGTGCTACTGTTGTGCTGGACGGCTGGGCTGCCCTCGCTGTGACGCAGCGGAGTGGTACAAGCCCAGCATGCCACTTGATCGCTCTTCATATTGTGTATAAAAGACCTTTGTGGTGTTCTAGGGTGTTCCGTCGTCTCGTCTGCATTCAGGCTAACCTTCTTATTTCTATCTTCGATGTCTTAAATGTGTGTTGTAAGTCGGACCCCAATTTCGCCGATAAGATTCGACATGTTCGGGATTTGAAGACTCGGATGGCCATCGTCTGGAATCATTGCAAAAGTAAGATGGTTTGTGAGGCCGACGAGCAGAGGGACGAGGGAGACCTCGAAGGTGATGAACCCAAAAAGGGCCATGGCGGATGCGGCCACCTTCAACCTTTGATCCGTAAAGAGGGTCTGAAGTTGTTCTTGCAATACAAGAAGCCCAAGGATGATGACGAGGTTTGTGGTATAACTGTTTTGCTGCATCGTCGGGTGACAGGCCTTCCAGGATATAAAAACTCTTCATCAAGATAAACGCTTGTTCACGCCGTCGGAAGTATATACCACTTTGATGAAGATATCGGATTCCGACTTGCATCTCCTTGGACTTTCCGATGAGTATGCTCGCCCGGAGTGGATGATTTTGACCGTGTTGCCGGTACCCCCTCCGCCAGTACGACCGAGTATCGCAGTGGATGGCGGTACAATGCGAAGCGAGGACGATCTCACGTACAAGCTCGGTGAGATCATCAAGGCTTCTACAAACGTACGGAAGAGCGAGCAGGAAGGCTCCCCGGCTCATATCGTGACCGAATATGAACAACTTCTTCAGGTATGTGTGATTGAATGTCCCTCAGAATTGTTACCAAACGGCGTGTAGTTTCATGTGGCCACATATATGGACAACGACATTGCAGGCATTCCTCAGGCGCTGCAAAAGTCTGGCCGCCCGGTAAAAGCTATCCGCGCTCGCTTGAAGGGCAAGGAGGGTCGTCTTCGTGGCAACCTAATGGGAAAGCGTGTCGACTTCTCAGCTCGGACGGTCATCACGGGTGATCCGAACTTAGAGTTGGACGAAGTTGGTGTGCCAAAGTCGATAGCAATGACTTTGACATATCCTGAGCGAGGTTAGTCATGCCTGTCAGTTCCTTGCCATGTCCCACTGATAGACTCTGTTTTAGTTACGCCATACAACATTGCATACCTGCAGGAACTCGTCCGAAGAGGACCAAATGCTTATCCCGGAGCACGATACGTTGTCCGAGATACAGGTGACCGAATCGATCTTCGCCGAAATAAACAGGCGGATGCCTTCCTACAATATGGGTGGATTGTGGAACGCCATATGAAGGACGGCGAGTAAGTCTAAACATATCTCTATGTATCCCGATTCCTTAATTTCCATAGCTATGTGTTGTTCAACCGCCAACCGTCTCTGCATAAAATGAGCATGATGAGCCACCGGGTGCGCTTGATGCCCTACTCCAGTAAGCTCTTCCTGTTACCCGTATGCGACCGGTAATCTTATTTTTTTTCTTTTCTGATAGCTTTTCGTTTGAACCTATCGGTGTATGTGTTTTGGAAACGGAAGCACTATGCCCACTAATTCTAGCGTAGTACGCCACCATACAATGCGGATTTTGATGGCGATGAAATGAACATGCAGTACGTCTGCCAACTTGAATGGCTACCACGATTCTGACGTTCTTCTCAGTGTTCCCCAAAGCGAAGAGACTCGTGCAGAGCTCAGCCAGATTGCCTGGGTTCCAAGACAAGTAAGTTCTTCGACGCTCTCTCCATAACATTCATCATTAATCCGCGCATCAGATTATTTCCCCACAAGCAAATAAGCCTGTTATGGGTATCGTACAGGACACCCTCTGTGGCATCCGCAAGTTCACCCTGCGGGATTGCTTCTTGGACTGGATCCAAGTGCAAAATATCATGCTTTGGGTGCCAGATTGGGATGGGACTGTCCCAACCCCTGCCATCATCAAACCCAAGCCACTTTGGACTGGGAAGCAAATTCTCAGCATGACCATTCCCCGGGGTATCAACATCTTTCGAGCCCCAGATAAACCATCTCCGAACCCAGTGTCTGATGACGGCATGCTGATCGAGAACGGCGAGATTATTTTTGGAGTTGTCGAGAAGAAGACCGTTGGCGCATCACAAGGTGGCCTTGTACATGTAGTCTTTCGCGAGAAGGGACCAGAAGCGACACGGACGCTCTTTACAGGCCTCCAGTGCATCGTCAACTACTGGCTTTTCCACAATGGCTTCAGCATCGGCATTGGAGATACAATTGCTGACAAGGCGACGATGTCCTTTGTCAACACGAGGATATCGGAACAGAAGGAGAAGGTCCGAAATCTTATCCAACAGGCCCAAAAGGACCAGCTTAAGCCGTCGCCCGGGATGACGATTCGGGAGTCGTTCGAGAGCAGCGTGGAATTCGAACTCAACAAGGCTCGAGATGATTCCGGTCGACATGCGCAGACTCACTTGAAAGACGATAACAACGTCAAACAAATGGTAGTAGCTGGTTCTAAGGGTTCATTTATCAACATCTCCCAGATGTCCGTTTGCGTAGGGCAGCAGTCCGTCGAGGGTCGTCGCATCCCATTCGGCTTCAAACATCGAACACTTCCCCATTTCACCAAGGATGACTTCAGTCCTGAAGCACGGGGCTTCGTCGAAAACTCATATCTTCGCGGTCTCACTCCACAGGAATTTTTCTTCCATGCCATGGCTGGACGCGAAGGTTTGATCGATACTGCTGTCAAAACTGCAGAGACGGGTTACATCCAACGTCGCCTCGTAAAGGCACTGGAGGACGTGATGGTGAACTATGACGGGACCGTACGGAACTCACTGGGGGATGTGTTACAGTTCATCTACGGTGAGGACGGGATGGATGGTGCCTACATCGAGCGACAACGGATTGAAACCTTCCACCTTAACAATCGAGAGTTCGAGCACAACTATCGGGTGGACGTCACGGATCCAGCCGGCGGATTCCTCCCAGGCGTGCTCCAGGTCGGCATCGATGACAGCTCTCTTGAACTTCAGGCTCGACTAGACGAAGAATATTCCCAACTGCTTGAAGACCGAAGAACATTGCGCGAGTTCGTCTTCCCGCGAACACCCGCGAACATTCCCCACTACTTGCCGGTCAACCTACAGCGCATTGTACAGAATGCTGTTCAGATCTTCCACATTGACCGGCGGAAGCCAAGTGACCTCGATCCAGTTTATATCATCGATGCGGTGAAGGAGTTACAGAAGAAACTCATTGTCGTCCGCAATGACGATCCGATCAGCAGGGAGTGTCAAGTGAACGCAACTCTCAACTTCTGCATGCATGTACGAGCCACCTTCGCTACTCGCCGGGTTTTGGAGAAGTATCACCTGACTCACGAGGCTTTCGATTGGGTCCTTGGCGAAGTGGAAACGAAGTTTAATCAATCGCTTATCAATCCCGGGGAGATGTGCGGCACCCTTGCTGCGCAATCTATTGGCGAACCTGCTACCCAAATGACACTGAACACGTTCCACTACGCCGGCGTCTCTAGCAAGAACGTCACTCTTGGTGTTCCGCGATTAAAGGAGATCATCAATGTGGCGACAAACATCAAGACGCCATCGCTTACCGTTTTTTTGCAGCCCGAATTAAGCGTGTCGGCTGAATTGGCCAAGAACGTGCAGCAGGAGCTTGCGTACACCTCCCTACGCACCGTCACTGCCGCAGTCGAAATCTGGTACGATCCCGACCCTCAGTCCACTGTGATCGAGGAGGATCAGGTTTTCGTGGAAGCCTTCTTCGCTATCCCCGACGAGGAAATGGAGCAGCAGTTGCACTTACAGTCTCCTTGGCTTCTTCGCCTCGAGATGGACCGTGCCAAGATGATCGATCGCAAGCTGACCATGGAATTCGTCGCCAATAAAATTAAAGAGAACTTCAAGTCAGACCTATTTGTAATCTGGAGCGAGGATAACTCTGAGAAGCTTGTCATCCGCTGTCGTGTCCTTGGCGGTGCAGACAAGGACGAGGATGGGATTGGGACGATAGAAGAGGATATCTTCTTGCGTCAATTGGAGAACACGATGCTAAACTCGATCAGCCTGCGCGGTGTCAAGGGCATTCGTCGCGTCTTCCTCATGAAACATGACAAGACTGTCATCGAAGAGGATGGTCGTATAGTTTCAGGCGGGGACAACTACAAGGAATGGGTTCTCGAAACGGATGGCACCAATTTGAGACAGGTGATGTGTCTCGACGGTGTTGATTTCACCCGCACATACTCGAATAATTGTGTGGAGATTTTCAACGTCCTAGGCATCGAGGCAGCCCATGCAGCGATCATGAAAGAGCTTCGAAACGTCATTGAATTTGATGGCTCATATGTCAATTACAGACACTTAGCACTCCTCTGCGACTTGATGACACAGCGCGGCTCTTTGATGGCAATTACCCGACATGGCATTAATCGTGTCGACACTGGAGCCCTCATGCGGTCATCCTTTGAGGAGACTGTCGAGATACTTATGGAGGCCGCCGCTGTTGGAGAGAGGGACGACTGTCATGGCATTGCGGAGAATGTTATGTTTGGTCAGATGGCTCCAATGGGCACCGGCGCTTTCGACGTTGCGCTCGATATGGACATGCTGAAAGATGTTATCGTCGACCACAGGCTGCCGATGCAGAGCATGTTATCAGCACAAGTTGACGCCGGTATGACCCCAGGGCAAGTTGCAATGACGCCGTACGACAGCAACTCACCTATGTGGAACCAAGAGAGCTACAAAGGGGAGGCGGCTGCATTCTCCCCTCTCGCATCGAATGGAGGCGAAGAGTCCGCAAACTTCTCATACCGTGGTTTCGGACAAAGCCCTCGCCATGCTGGTGCGATGTCGCCCGCGGCTCCTGGCTATAGTCCAAGTTCGCCGAACGTTTACTCGCCGACATCGCCCTACGTTCCCCAATCACCGTTCGCGGGCGCGACATCGCCATTCAGTACTTCCCCATATGTCACATCACCATTCTACGATCGAGGTCGTGCCCCCACTTCCCCGACATACTCGCCAACTTCTCCGGCCCTTAACTTATCATCCCCTGGGTATTCACCGACTAGCCCGCGGTACTCGCCGACATCACCATCATTTTCACCTACATCCCCGCGCTATTCGCCACAGTCACCGTCCTTCAGTCCATCCTCTCCGCGATACTCCCCGACGAGCCCTTCATTCAGTCCAGCCTCCCCACGTTGTAAGTTCAATCGTCTATATATCACGCCTTTCTGACATGAAATGTTCTTAGACTCTCCCAGTAAGTTATACACCTCTGCGAGTTTGCTCGTAACTGACCAACCCCCTTTATCCCTTTCAATCCTCAGCATGTGAGTGTTATCAATTGCGGTGCTATAACAAACCTTTTGCTAATCCACCCATCCAGCCCCTGCGTTAATGACTCCTGCTTCACCAAAATATTCGCCTACCTCGCCTACCTCTCCGTCGTCTCCCAAGTATTGTACGTACCTTACAGCCTTACTCGTCATTATGCTTACATTGGGCAAGCACCCACATCTCCGGCTTACTCTCCGGCGTCGCCAGCCTATTGTAAGCGTGACATTATTATGCGCCGGCAGAAACAACTCAACTTTTTTTAGCCCCAGCATCTCCAGCGTATAGCCCCACCTCACCTCAGTGGTCACCGTCAAGTCCTGCACAAACGCAACAGAATGGGTCTTCCGGTCGCGGCCACGCGTACAGTACATCCCCATCATGGGATTGAATCGGGTTGTTTTTGGCGATTTCGGGACGACCCGTTTCTAGAATCGTTCCGCTGCTGCGCTTCATGAGGTTATTTGCCGTATCTATTCCTGTCTTGCAATCATTGTCATGTAGAATAACAGCATCTCTTCATTACCTGCCCTTGCTGTTGGACCGAAATGCCTCACAAACCACTTTCACAGGAGGGTAATGCTCGGAACACGGGTAAATTAAAAAGAACCTTGTGCAATTCCTCCTCGCCGCCTGCAGAACAAAAAATGACTACACGCGTTGCGCGCGAATCCAACGTTAGTCTAAGTATATATATCCGAAATTGCCGGGTTGGTCTGGCTGCATCTAACTACGTGGCGTGTTCTAGAACAATCTTCACTTCTTTTATATCCGTCCAGGACGTTATCAAATGACTAACAGAATTGGGGTACAGCCGTTATACGTGTCGGTTCTTCTCATACCTGTCGTACCACCGAATTATGGGCGCGGGAGTGGGTATATCAATAGGTGTGAATCCACTGCGGCAAAAATAAATACCTCAAACTCTTCGACGGAGTACCAGAGCACTGGCGTGTCTCAGAGCTGCTTCCTCGACCCTTCCTTCCTTTCAGCACGATAAATGCAATGTTTTTTTCCTTCGGTGTACTCGAGTGCACTTTCTTATCTCTCGGGAATGACCCTGACACAAATATTCGTGATAGAATAACCATGAGACAGGCCAATGTTGACTAGAGCACCCTCTATTTTAAATTTAAAAAGCCGAACACAAAAGTCACTCAGGTACACCATAGGGAAAAACCGATGGATGGGTCATTACATGACATGGGAGAGCACCTCGAGTCGCAGTAGATCAAGAAAGCTGGACCGTCTCGTTTACGTGGACGTCAGTAAAGCGCCTCGGCCGGTATAAGAATATTTTCCAAACTACCATTGGCTCATCCGACTTGGTGACTAAGTAATCGGCGAATACCGGACCGCAAGAACATCAGACAGGACAAGCGGACAGGCGGGAACGACAACCAACAACGAACCTGAACTGAACTGATGCACGCATCCCTCGTCCGTCGACAACTCTCGGGCCTGGTCCCACCCAAAATCGCCTCCCCATCTATCCTCGTGAGTCCTACTATTTAGCAAGTTCTCTCCGCTCTAACCGCCCCCCCACCCCCATCAAACAGTCCGCAGGGAAGGGCGCCGACCTCAGCCCCCTCGTTGCGTTCTACTCTAAACTTCCAAAGGGACCCGCGCCTGAGCCTGCTGTTCGCGGCCTCAAAGCTCGCTACTTCAATGGAAGGAATGCTTCGGCCTCGCCCATCGTCATCACCGTCTTGGCGCTCTTCGGACTTGGTTACACCATCGACTACCAGAGTGCGTGGCCCTTCACAGTCCATATCATCCACGCATATCAATCGATTTCTCATGCCATTGTTTTCTATGTTTGTTTACTTTTCTATGTCGCGTTCCTCAGTGCACTTGAGTACGTATATCTATCACGTCGAATCCCATCTTACTCATCCATTATCTATGACATATGTAGAACATCACAAGAACCATGCTCATTAAGGCCCAGACAACACAGCTGGTATTGAGAACTTCATAGAACAGAGACACGAATTCTAGCGTGGTCGTTTTTATCCTCTCTATTTAGATTCAATACAATCCTGTCCCTCCCTTGACACGTGGACCTTGAGTATACCAGATCATGTACCTTGGTCAGAGGGAGACAGTGCATCCTCAAAGTGTCCCGACGGGTGTGGATATCGAACCGCCAATTGTCCCAGAGTTGCCCTAGTTGATAGAGACGGGGATTCGTCATTGGGACGATGCATAGAATCGGCTTCGTTTGCTCAGGCAATATATCCAAAAAAATAATCAGAGCACACCAAGATACGGGATGGAATAGATTATGCAGCTAGCTCAACACGTCCCTTGTTTAATGTTATTGCACTATGCACAGAGGGGGCCGCTATGGATAATTGTGGCATGCAGACAAATAAAAAACAAGAGAGCACGAACAGATATCGATAGGCACAGCGGCGGTGGTCGCGGAAGGAAGAGGGGGGGGGGGGGGAGGAGGGAAGTGGGGTAGGTTAGCAAGCACGTGGAACAGATGAAGAACGCAGAGGGAAGATGATGATGAGGAAGGAAAGTAAAAAAGGTCCATCCAAGAGCGATTCATGAGGGTGTAAACGAGTGGGTGAGCTTCGGTGCATAACGTACGTGCAGGCAGGGGAAGGATTGAGTGAGGCGGCAGGCACCGTGCGTCATTATGCGTTACAATGGGCGGGGTATATGAGACGGGGGTAAAGCGGGTTTTGTAAAAGCGGACGAAGGTATTGAGAAGAGGATAGTGAGATGTGTAACGTGCGCTGTGTAAGGGTGCTTGGTTATATGCCGATTTAGGGTAACGGCGTGAGAGAGGGGCCGGGACAGATTGTGCACGAAAGAAAAAAAAAAAACACGACGACAGTGTTTAATTGGGCGACAATGTCACACAAAGAATTGGGTACTGACGAGACAGCGAAAACGTCAGCAGGCTGAGGCAGGGACTGAAAAGAGGCGTACTGTATCCGGCTAGCGGCATGTACCTCCATTTCCTCCATCTTGAACGAGTTCAGCTCCTCCTTGATCCTCTGAGCGAGTGCGGGCGTGAGCCTGCTCCACGTCGCGGGCTCGCTGCGGCGGTCGTACACGCTGGAAGGGAACGTGTCATACACACTTAAGTTACTTGCAAACGCGAGTCGTTTCACTGGAGTTGTCGCAGAACGATGGGCAAGAGTCGGTGGTGAAGAAAGCATCGTACTTAGGACCGGCGCGCTCGAGTTAAGGTTCGGATGGTTGAAAAGCGTCCTTTCCGACGACGGCCGAATTGCCTCGTCATCTTCGAACGAGAGTGCCGGAAGGAATATAGATGGTCCGGACGAAACGCTTGGATGGCGTAGACCATCGATGTGGTCTGGGTTTGGCGATGGTATGCGTGCGAGAGGACCGAGCTCGTGAGCTTTAGAGGGATGCGAATTGTACGAGTTCGATCGATGGCGGCTGTAGTTGGCGGGTGTATCCATAAAATTGTGTTGGTCATAATCGTCAGCATCTGTGAACAAAGTCCCCATTGTCAACATAAAACATAAAAAACATATAATTGATTAGGATGCATACTTTTAAGAATTCCTTTGGAGGGCTGCCGCGTACGTTCCACGCTCCTTCGTATGCCCATTGCCCATGGTTCATGGTCATATTCGTCGTCGCCGAGGCTCGTTCGCTCCAGACCCTGGCGGATGGTGAGATCTTCATCGTCTTCGATGTGGCTCCAGTCCTCGTCCTCCCACCCCTCGACGTGAGCAGAGTAGTCATGTGGGTGTTCGCTCTCGCCATCGCTGCCGGAGTCATCGTCCTCAATCAGTACATGCATGCCGTCTTCGTTTACGCGCACCGCATCGAGGGATCCGCGATTGGTGGTTGTGTTCTTCTCCCAAGTCGCAGGCACGGGTTCCGTCACTTGGTTAGCAGAGCTAGCACTTGCGGCTGCGGCGGTGGCGGCATCTGCTGCAGCCGTGGCCCCGGCTTCCTCCTGGGCTTTTGCCTTGGCAGCTGCTTCTGCATTGCTCTTGAGAGTATGCTGTCGTGCAAGCTTAGCAGCAGGGGAAAGCCCATTGAGCTCCGCGCTCCACTCGCTGCTCGTCCGGTCAAGCTCTGCCGTGACGTGTGATACGCTCGCTTCGGCAGCTTCGCCCTTTTCGCCCTTTTTCTTCTTACTCTTCTTTCCACCATTCTCTCCGCTTTCATCCCTATCTTTTTTGTCTTTAAAGAGGGAGGTGATGCCCGCTAGCGAGTTGCGTCGAGCAAGTTTACCAATCGAGCCAAGCTTGCGAATGACCACAGAAGCAGACGACATGGTGGAGGAAAGGGATATGTTGTCCGTCGATGCATTAAGCCGGGAATTGAACAATGCTGTACGTTTTTTCTTGGCCTGTTTTGTGGCCGTGGAACCTGTGTCTCCCGCGTCAGCTGCATTACTCTGCAGACCTGAAGCCGGGCTGGTGAGCGATGAAGCTGACGGGGGCAGGGCGGAGGACGACTCCTCTTCGGAGATTGCAGTAGTAGCGCTGAGGGAGAGAGCACGGCGTAATCTACCTTTGAGTCCGCCGCTACGAATGGCAGCAGCGTTGGGGAGGGGCTCAAGTAGTTCGCTATCATCACGTGACATGCGTTTCTCCGCTGTTGACATGCCTTGTGACAGTGGCGAAGGCCGTGCTGGACGTGGCGTTGGTGCATGTAGTACCGACGGACTGGACGGGGTGCGAGTGACGGAAGAAGTCGAAGATGATGATGAAGAAGGATTGCGGTGGTGAGGACGAGAAGACGTTTGGGTAGAGGACGAAGTCGACGTAGTAGCGACATTGCCGCTATTACGCCCAGTGGAGCCAGTGGAAGGGTGAGCCTGCTGCTGCGGTGATGAGCCACTTCGAGAACGTATACTCCCGGCAGCGCTGTTATTGCCCGTATGGAGGTGAGACGACGCAGAGGCGCCATTGGAGGAACCCTGTAAACTGGACGTGCGCTGTCGAGGACCACTTCCGACCGAGTTGACTGACGTGGTCGAACCAGCGGCATCAGCACGGGCATATGGGGGTTGAATAGCCTGTTGACGCCAATCTCCTGTGGCGGGTTGTTCAGAAGATTGCTGTGTCGCCTGACGGTGATTTGGCCGACGATACGGATGGAACCCATCATACTGAGCGGAGCCGCCGCCGCTAGTGGAACCATTGGAAG
Organism: Russula earlei; assembly: GCA_025769875.1. Lineage (NCBI taxonomy): Eukaryota > Fungi > Basidiomycota > Agaricomycetes > Russulales > Russulaceae > Russula > Russula earlei. The sequence goes on along the minus strand of JAGFNK010000038.1, from coordinate 110,632 downwards.
TGGTACCAGAGCGATAGCCATTTGGAAGTTGAGATGGGTGGGGCGGAGGCGTCCCAGAAGGGAAGGGATTGAAGTTGTGGAGTTGACTTTGGGCGAAATAATCCGCCGGAGTGCTGGTACTAGGAGGAGCGCCCGCGTTGAGAAGACGAGGGCGGCCCATGTGGAGAAAGTTGGTGTGCCTGCTGTTGTTGGGCATTGAACATCATTTGCTGATAAGCCCATTGGGCAAATTGAGCATTGGGATCGAAAAACGGGCCATGCGGCGGGACTTGACCTTGCTGGGATGGGTGCATCGAATATGGCTGCTGGTGGGGGTTTTGGTAGAAGGCAGCAGCGTAGAAAGGTTGACCATGGGTATTCCATCCAGCCTGTTGTTGTTGAACGGGATATGGATAATGATGGTTTTGTGGAGAAGAAACTCGAGATGACGCAGAAGAGGGATCGTGAGGCGGGGACACGCGCTGGCGGGGAACGGAAGGGTTGGACGAGTTTGAAGCAGGTGATTCCATTGCGTGATCTTTGGGAGGGTGCCAGTCTTGAGGGACGAGAACTGCCATGGACTAGGAAAGAAGGAAAGGAAGGAGAAAAGAGAAACAAAAGAAAGAGAGAGAGAAAGAAGGGAGAAGCAGAGCTGTTGGATTATTGATGGAGAGATGCCCCCGCCTATATGTTGAATGAATGATACGTTCAAAGCGTTGGGCGGAACTTACGACCAAAGGGATATACGGGCAAAGTAAGGATCGAGGCGTTGGGCTCTGCGTGCTTGAATGTTGAAAAGCTGAAAAGCGGAGGCCCTTGAGCGGGAAGCGGAACAGAGCAAGCACAGCGACAGAGCGCTGAGCTGAGCTGGTGAGGAGGAGGAGGTGGAGGAGGCCGAGATGGGCAACGACAACCGTCGGCCAGGGCCGGTCCAAATAAACTCAACTGCCTCACTCTGAGGCCTCACCTCGCTCCTTGCTCTCTTCCACAGCTGCGCACCTGCAGACTCATATCCCATTGTTGATTGCGTCCCCACTCCCTCCCACCTGGCACGAAAACGAACTACCGGCCTTTCACCTCTCCGGACCCTCAAGGCAGTGCATTGTACTTATGTTTTTTCTAACCAACAGGTCGACTTGCACCAAAAAGGAAAATCAACTCCGATCGACGACGGTCTCCACGCCACGCCACCTGAGTAAGGGAACATTACAATGTCTCATCTCCCATCACTCCAATCACTTATCAGCTTCTTGTTTCCCCCTTCTGATCTAAACCACCCACCTAATCCATCATGGTTTGCGTCTCCGAAGTGCTTCCATCCCGCCAACCACACAGAGTCGTCATCCAAACGTCCAGTCTCTCCCCTCCTGGTTGTCACGGCTGCACTTGAGAGCGAACGATCCGCGCCGCCTCAATGCAGTGATCACTTTCACATTTTGTTCATTCCTTGCGCCTGTCGGTTTAGGGCGAAGATTTCTGCGCCACCCTCTCGGTCGTTTACGGCAAGCAACCACTACCATTCATCCAAAGCCCCCAGATTTCCTTCAAGGGTGTGATGAATGAATGCGGTCGTGCTTGTTTCGCTTGCCTTCCCTTAGGACGCGAACCGGTACTGATTGCATACCAGTTGTAAAAAACAACGATCTCATTCTCGGGCCCCATCTATGGACATCAGCATACGACAACAATAACGTGGAGCATGCATCTCGGATTGCCTGTGTTAGAGAGTACCTTGTTTGAGGACTTCGGTGTATTTGTGTGAGTCGTTGAGCAGGCTATGATTTGCCAGAGCTGGTCGCATTCTGGAGAGAAAAGCAGTGCAGAACCTTCGGACATTTAGAGTGCTAGCAACCCTATCACTGTTTCCGAAAAAAATTGATTCCTGGAGAGCCTCGCTTCCAACAGACTGATTTTTTCGTCTTCATTTCTCCACGTAATTTTCCTCATGCATCCTTTTCTATCGTCCTTCTCTTCTTTTCAGCATGCCGGAGTCGTGAGGATGTCGATTGGGAAAATCGAAGGCGCGCAGGCGCCACATTCACGTAGTGCCTTTTTGTTTTCTCGCCACGCTGTATCAAAAGGTCGCATGCCTGAAACAACGCGATTACGTGACGACCCATTCAATGACATCTCAAATTGACACGCCTCGTTCCATCCAGCCAACATAAACGTTGACCTTGCTTGAAACGAATCACGAAACCTCAATCGATGCCGTTATCTCCGTCACGCTGAATCGTATGTTTTTCATAGTTTTTTGAATGTGTACTGTACTGATCGTTGATGGGAGGTGCCGCAAAGTTCTCTCCAATGCACCCTGCCATCCTTCCGCACCATCTCAAGGAGGTGTAGTACGTCGAAGTTAGTGCAGGGGACATACTGTACCTGAGTTGTTTGGTTGAGTTCTGTCATTTGCTACAGTCCTGAGTAACATGGTCGTTTTTTCCCGTAGGCGACATCGATTGGTATCTCATTGGCGTCTTCCTCTTTTTCCCGTTCAAGAATCGTTAACGCGAGCGCATGGGCACATAGCCAGGCATGAACCATGCCTTCTCCACTATAGACCGCAGAGACCCACTCACCTAGTGGGGATAACGACTACCCGTCAGCGTCATCAAGTACTCTCGTATGAATGGGCGGGGGAACAGCCCGATGCGAGAAAAGAGACGGCACGCGTCCGACCCATAGCCGCAGGTCGGCAGAAATGCCAAGGATGCCCGTCCAGAGGGCCTTGATGCGGCCCTGGTCCCAAGCGCCATCCTCCCCCACCTCCCGAGAGACATTCAAGTTCTCAACACCCCAGTTCCCAGGACCAAAGTACTCCGGCAGTGCCCCTGAACATGTGACGCAATGTCCATATAGTGCGCACTGTCGTCGGCGACTCCTACCTCTGACAGCACCAGAGGCCCACATTGCGCTGCCCCCCCACCAGACAACAGCTCTGCCAGCGGTAGCGGTTTGAAGTCCGTTGCCGAGACGCTGTACGGTCATCACACCACGTAAGGGGATGACCTTATCGCGCAGACCAGGGAGAAGGTGTGACATCGACCCGTTCGTGGCATGGATAATGTGATACACAGTGGTAGTGCCGCGCGGTGTCTGAACGATATAGAAAAGTGTGGCGGTAGAGGGTGCAGCGATCCCTGTATATGGCGCCTGGGTGAAGAACTCGAGCCTGTCGGAATGCATCAGCAATGCAGGGATGTGATGTGGCCCAAGCATGTTTGCACATTGCTCCGGGTATCGATTTAAAACACCTGTCCGCGCGTTTAGCAGTGTCCAATCACAGAGGACGAAAAACCCACCACAGGGAATAGGGAGTGGATAGCAACCTTTGCCGTCCCGCCGCCTTTGCCCTCTTCGGGCATATGTTTGCGGAATTCTTCAAGCGGTTGTATTTTAATTGCTCTTCACATATGTCGTGTTCAAAACAAACGTCGGACTTTTCTATGTCGCGTATATGTGGATGAATGATTAAGGCAAGGGCATTGACATCCTCGCTCGAAGGGCTGACAGCAGGTGGGCGAGGCTGAACCAGATGATACGCTTCGCCGACTCGAATCCAAACTCCAACTTGAGCTGTACATAGTCGTGAAATAGGGGCGGGTTGATATGCCGGGGTTCGAGTTCAATCCTGGAATTCCAGGAGCACGCGTAGGAGTGGCACTCACCGACCCCATCTCGCGCCTCCAACACGGGCGCATGAGACACTGTGATACCAGACCCAACGATGACGACGTCAACATGTGTGGGCAAGGTTATGGTAGCGTTGGCTCGCTCACCGGAAAGCATATAATCTACTCTCTCTGCCTGCAACAAAGGGGGGAAGCCACGGTACTAACGGACCGGTGGACCGGTGATGAAGGTGCGCGTTGAGTTTGAAGCCTCCATGCATTGGGCGTGGTCATGGCGGCAGCAACACCAGCGGATAAAGTGCTCGTCTCGACACATCTATCAGACGTTTATTCTCCTTTGCAGATCCCTGCAATTTCCATTTCAACGTCAAAACCCCACGTACCCTTTCCGCCTCAAGCCAGCGACGTTGAACCACCACCGGAACACGCCCTACACTCTTCTCTCTTCCATTCAGTTCAAACAGGCGTCGTCCTCCTCCGCCTCATTCACAATGGCCTCATCATCGAGCTAGTATCTCTCTCGACAGAGGCACCACCCATCCGCTTTGTCTTTCCCTATACCGTCCTGCCAAGCCCTGCTGTGGTCTTGTGGGAGACCCGCGAGCTACACATTCTTGCTGTCACAGCGAGTGGCTCGCTCTACCGCCTCGTACTGCCATTACAATCGCCCCGTAGACTCTGGTCTACCCATATGATAAATAATTGGTGTCGCGAATACCATCTCAAATACGTGCCAGAGTATCTTCAGGCACTCGTTCAAGTTCAAGGCACGCACACAGTCGCCCTCGCTCTTACAAACGGATCACTTGTCCGACTAGACGCTGAGACAATTGGCGATAAAACCACTGCTGGTGTGTTCGCGTTTGTTTCCCTGTCGCTTCTTGTATTCTCATCCTCCGCTTCAAGACCACTGGACTGAGAACATCTTCCATCACAATACATTCCTTGCATCGCTAACTTCCTTCCTTCACCAAAACTCTACCGATGGGTCGCATATCATTGCCGTAGCAACTCACCCCCAACCAACTGACATTGGCCACGTATGGACACTCTCTCGTGATCGAACCCTTCGTTTGTGGACCGCACGGAGTGGCTGCACCTCGGCCAAATTACTTCCCTCTATGGCCTCACCACGTAGAGAGCTATCGCCCGGAACGAGTACTTCGTCAAGCAAGCCAGGAACTCTTCTCGATCCGGCACCACAAAAACTCATCACGGTCTATGACGGACCAAATGTCCTTGTCTTCATTCCTACGCCTTCCTCTTCGGCGTCTGGAGGTTTCTTTCAACTTTTCAGTGTTTTTAATGACCATCTCCAGCTAGTCGAAACTTTTGAGGCCTCACGTGAGAGTGCGCATGGACATTTGCAAGACTTCACAGTTATCAACGGCTATCTCTACACCCTGTGGGACCGTCAGGGCCAGGCGGCAGTTGAAATTCTTGACATACCAATGTCAGATGTCTCCAGTGAACTTGAAGCTGTTGGGTGGCGCGTTGTACTCTATCCCTACGAACCTGACTGGACACCTGCCTATCTGGACGAGCTACTACTCTCCCCAGGCTCGCTCACAGAAAAGTTCTTCTCTGTCGTCATGCGTCCCGGTGTATTTTCCCCTTACACACTTCGCACCGCCATCGATCAATACACTGACGCGTGCCGATCGCTTCCTGGTCCACCACCTGCACCCCTCATCACATCATATATCTCCCTGGGAGAGCAAATAGCTGCCGTAGTTGGATGTACAGTAACATTGACTCGCGATCCGCAAACGGGAGCCCTGCAGTACGACAAGTACTGGGTCTCTCTCAAGCGAGATTGGGAGGGCTTTATCGCACGCTGTCGAGCTGTCGAGCGCTCCGCGCGTTGGCCACTCGCACTTGGTATCGGCCCTCGTGGCGAAGTCCTTATAGCTGAGCGTGAGCGTACAGGTGCCCTCGCTGTCGAGGACTTGCCTCTGCGATTGCACCGCCACCTCCGTGCTGATTTGGGTGTTGAACCTCAGTTCGCAATATGTGAGATCGCATGGAATCTCCGAACGCGCATGGGACCTCGTGTCCTCCGAGCACTCGAGGGTCGCGTGGTTGATCTCACACAGCAGGAAATCGCTTTTCCATTCGCAGATATCATTGTTGACACGGCGGCACGTAGCGCATTTCGTGCCTCGCTGGATGATGGCGCGGACAGCTGGCTCGTCGGACGTCTGCAGAGCGTATCTGACGTCGAAACCTCGACCCGTCTCGTTTTGGACCTTGTCGGCGGCTTCGATCGCGCTGTGAAGATGGAGGAAGATGAAGTCGAACTCCTGTTACCCCAACATGTATCTGTGCACACGCGCATGCTGACTGCAGCCTATGCAACGCATTCCGTGCAGGCGCGATACGACTTCATTTTGGCTCTTGTCGCACTACTGTTCTTCTTTGCCGAAGATTTGGAAGATTGGGACCCTAGTCTGCTTACTGAAGTATTCGCTGTTTTTCGCGGCGTCGCCATGCTACGCTATGCCGCAGAGCAGCCCGCATTTGATGCAGCCCCTTTCACCGTCGTGGATGATGCAGACGAGGTCGCGGCACGCCTCCGTGCCCTTGGCATGTCACGCAGTGCGCCGGCTGCATCCTCACCGACGCCCGCTTTGTTCCCATGCTTGCTAGAGCAGATAGGGGGAGCCACCGTCGATGCGCCGCTCGCAGTCGCCGCCCATGCCTTCCTTGATATGAGTGGGCTGCTACAGGCCACCTCGACGGCTCATGCATCGCGACTGGAGGTGCTGTGGTGCGAGCGTCTCCGCTCTTTGGGATTCCTGGACGCGGCCAGAGAGACGTTAGAATGGCTGCCACGGTCCCCGGCGGTCATGTACGTTTGGGCAAGGCTATGGTTGGATGTTGGGAGAGATGCGGAGGCGGCGGAGGCCATGGACAGTCTGGCAGGGTGTTTTGGTATTTTTCCTATTGCCTCGCCTCTTGGCCTCACTGACACTTATTTGTCAGGTCCGCACAGTGCCCTATCTTTCGAAGATGCCGATGCCCTTGCGGCTGTTCTGCCTGGTGGACAACTGTTCGACTCGGTGTTCGGATTATGTCTGCATGCATCTTCGCTGTTCAAGTCTGCGTCCCACACCGATCACGATGTCCACTTCTCCCGGTTGGCAATATCCAATGCGCCACCGGAATGGGATACCACTGATCTGTGGAATACTATTATCAGAGGGGCGACAGACTTGGAATATTGGGACGAGGCCTACGCAGCGCTGATGGCGACTCCGCATGATATCCTGCAAGTCATTAGCCACGATATTTTATTTTCCGGCTGATGACTCTCTTAGGCGGCGTAACTGCGCCCAGCACCTAGTGCACAGAATGTGCGAGGAGCACGCGATAGAGCGTCTAATGTCATTTAGCTTTGTTGATCTTGTTGATGACGTAGAGGGATCATTGTCGTTCAAGGCCCGGAATGTGGATCCCCGCATACAGCCGTCTTATTCTCGAATCCTATATACGTGGTATGTGACCCACGGTGACTATAGGAACGGTGAGCTAGCGCTGCTTTCCCCCCACCTTCCTGCTTTGTTAACGCAGCCCTTAGCGGCCCTGGCAATGTACCAGCGCGCTCGAAAGCTTGCGGCCCTTAGCCATGCCAGCGAGCCAGCACAGTACTTCCCACTAGCCGAACAGCAGCTCGAATCTCTCGTCATCTGCTCAAATGCCCTTGCTCTGCTTGATCAAAAGGACGCATGGATCGTTCTCCCTATTGTGCCGGAAGTATTGGGGTTAAGGCAATCCGAGCGGAAACGTCGTAAGCTCACCAGACATATCCCGGAAGAACGATTCGCGAGCGGGAAACGAGACTTGGAAGTTGTCAAACTTTCAGACGTGATCGCCGAATACACCCTGTTAAGTGCGCAGCTAGACCTCGTGAAGAAGGATCCGGAGCTGTTGAACTCAAGTGGTGAGCACTTCACGCTTGCAGCCGAGTTGGAGAAACTGATGTTGAGGATACCACGAATAGCAGCTCTACGTGCTCCCGAATCTGTTATCTTAAAGTTGGTTCAAAACAATCGTTTCGATCTAGCTATGGCCACTGGTCGTACTCTCGAAGTCGACTTGTCTGATTTATTTTCGCATCTGACGAGGGAGTGCTTTCGACTGAGTCGTCACCCAGATGCCGTTCTGTGGGTCCCGTCGATTTCTTGCACCCTAGCGTCGCTGACTTGCCGCGTAGATCAGAAGACACTACGGACTGGTTGCTTACTGATAAAGCAAAGACTTGGGCAGGCACTTCCTCTGATCGTGGGTGGAGGTACCTACGGCAGTCACTCGAGCGACATGACGGACCGGAGACAGACCTGCGATACTCGAAGATTGTCTTCGAGACAATGATCGGATTGGAGCGTGCATCATCTCCTCCTCCATGGTTGATCCAGAGATTGGAGGTAATGTTTTCGTTTTCGTGCCATCGCTCCCTGAAGTCTTACCATTCGTGCTTGCAATATAGGGCCATGATCCGGAGTGGCTTATCCGCGCATGTATGCGCTTTGAGCTACTCGAGCTGGCGCTGGAGCAGACGTTGTCGCTTATCCATAAAGTGCGTTTCTCTCCCGGTAATGTACACCCTCTCACAATGGTCATTGGCAGGCAGAGTCGCATCTCGCCCAGGGCCCGCCTAAAGCGACCGCGTCGACATGGCTACCCTACCCACTTATCGACCAGCTCCTCGTCGCCACGAACGAGCAAACCCAGAGTGACCTGTCCAAACGCGCCATAGATCTTCGTCTGGATTTGCATCGGGAGGTCTCGAACGGAGCCCGGAGAGCACAAAGACTAAGCCATCAATTGTACCAGGAATTGTGATATTTCTCGTCACACTACAATTTGTGATGTGTTCATGTGTTATGCGGGATTCTCACCTAGCTTGTACGGGTACGGCATTGCCCCATCCCCATAACTGAGGTTCCCGTCGGAGCAGCCCCACGCTCGAATTGGGCGGGAAAGGATTGAATGTTCACACAGCTTGCTTGCCCTCGCAACATCATGCCCTTTTCATTTGAGTTTATTCATGAGGTATAATGCTAAGGGAATATGAATGCAAGTCCGAACGCAGATATACCTTGCGTGATCAAGGTAACGGTGGAGTTAAAGTATTGTGAATTAATTTTTTATCTATGATTAAATGTCGTCGAACTGGATCAGGTTGAGTTCAGGGCCCGCTTTCGGAGTGCATGTGGCAGGAAGATTATTGCCGAGTTCCTTTGTCAACTTTTTCTGCACACCGGACAAATAGGACAGGAATTCTCGATCCGGGAGTCTCGAATGCTGAAAGGCTTGAGTCAACGTCGTTCGCATCTGGGAGTTCGCGATGTGCGTAAGTCAAAATAGAGGGTTCGAGAATCAGAAAATGATGTCCTGCAAACGTACATTTAGGACAGCCTTCCGTCTTCTTGCAACTTTAGCGGATTCGCTCATTTCATGCCTTCGCATTGTTTCACCAGTGAGACGATGTGCAATTCCCTCAGCCTGTGCGAGCACATCCGTTGGCAAGTCCGCTAGGCGTGCCAGCTGAAGACCTGCGGCAAACTATAATCCCAGAACCAGTTCGGATTTCAAGCGAGGGTACCATAACGATCCCACTCGTCTGCAAGTCCATTCACTATCCTGCAAAAACATGCATAAAGTTGTGAGAGGAAACGGCCAGGGGATAAATACTTGTATGTGAAGGTTAAGCCGATATTAGAAGTCGAAATTCGTGACCTCTTCTCGAATTAGAGCTAGTAATGATGCTGGAGGTAGCATACCCGAACTGATAAATGTAAGCTCGGGAGATGTCAGTTGTCAGTACATTCGCAACAAATTTTGGGCTGATGCGCGTACTGAACAACAGTCGGCTTGCGAGATAACGTAACCGTAAGGTCGTGGAAATGGCTGTGGCAATGCATGGACGTTAGGCCAGACGCGAACCAACAGCACTATCTCACGTGGCAAAGAAGGTGAAACACTATATGGCGTTAGTTTCTTCAAATACATTGAGCACAAAATATACATTGAGCTTGATAAGTTCTTCGGCGATAGCGTGGGAGATGCCTACACCCTCCTTCGGAGACGTGGCTCTACCCAACTCGTCGATCAGAACTAACGACTTGGAAGAAGCGAGACCTAAAATCAATGCACAAGACGCCATCTCATTGGCAAATGTGCTGAGATTTCTCTCCAAGTCGTCATCATTTGAGAGACGCGTCATGAGGTGATCATGGATACTTGAAAAAGCGATGAGTGGCAGTAGTCAAAACGAGGCGGCGTGCTCACCGAAGACTCGCGTACTCAGCTGGGACAAAACAACCACATTGGGCCATAACAGCCAGTAAGCCGATTTGCTTGAGATACGTGCTTTTCCCTGCGTGACGTGAATAGAGAGGGTGGTCGCGGCGACTCGCAACACACCAGACATGCTTTTGACAGTGAGAGGTTGCAGGATCACTGCATCGTTATGGTCTGTTGGTACTCACTTAGGGCCCTGTATCACTTGGAACGCGGTGGAGTCGGAACAATACACGTCGTTTGGGACGAGCATACCCGCAGACTGAATGTTTTCTAGAATAGGGTGACGCCCAGATTTGATTGCCAGTGTGCCAGTGAACTGGGGGCGGACTAGTCATGTAATCAGTAACAGAAGCTTGTTGAGTGTGGCGGCTTGTCACCGTAGTTCTTCACTATAATAAAGACCGTAAGAATACTCGAAAAATGAACGACCTGACGAACTTACTTATGGAGATATGGGCAAAGGACCACAATACGTCTAACATGGCTATCTAGATTCAGATGTAGTGACTCCGTCTGGTGACAACTTGTAGAAAGAAATGACGAACCGCTTCTGAGGCTTTATAGAGAGCCCCGGTGTATACCAGAACAGCTGACACAAGATCTTGGATGGTTCTGAAGTGCGTCAACTGAAACACACAAGGTACAAAGAACGGGTTCGCGTACGAATGGCTCAGAATGAGGGCTTCTTCAAGGGCATCTTTCATCCTGGCATTTCGTTTCTTCTGTAAATTTATGCCGGTCTGGGCTTACCGATGTTAGATAGACCCTTCCTAACTCACCAATTCCATGCTCGTAAACACCCATCTTCCCCTTTGCATCGATAGATTGGTAAAACCCAAAGGTAGCTTTCCCTGAACAAAATCCCCCTTCCTGATAGCAAACAGAAACCCCGACTCCTGATATACAAGCTGTATGGGCAGACCATACTTCTCAGTGAGATTACCGTGCAACGCGTGGATATCCCCAACGTTCTCCTTATATGTCTCGCGAGCGACGTCGAGAAGGGGGTTAAAATTCGCCTGAATGGCATGAGTTCGACAAGTCGTACAGAGACTGATATGGTCACCTTCACGGCGTACACCCGGGCATTGATAGCGCCGATTCCTGTCTAACACAACAATACCATCAGCTCGCATTGGTCACGGTTAGAGGACCATACCTTTTGAAGCGACGCGTCCTCATTCAAACTCTCCGAAACCAATCGTTCAATCTTTTCCAGGCGTTCATCAGAGAGCATCTGCGAACGCGGCATCAATCGTGAACATGCAAGGCGCTTCATAACGTACATTACATATTATTTTCAACAGCTCGCTCGTCGATCCAACGAGAGCCTTCTGCAATGCGGGCAAGTGCCTCACAACATCCCGTAGGTTGAGCATCTGTGTCACACGCGAAGAGGCAGTTCGCGCGGAACTAGCTTCGCGAGTCTCATTGGAGGCCAGCTGTGCGAGGCCCAATATCGTTAGATTCCAGTGGAACTATGCAAGCACGTACGGAGCTGATAAGCTTGTCAATGTCTACTTTACAGAGATGTTTTAAAGCGTCCTTGACCTCCGTAAATCTGTCTTCTGACTGGACCAGCTCTGACAAAAATATGTCAACGAAAGCGGGACAAATATAGACCAAGGATACCTTCGACGAGATCCAGCCGTGCTTCCAGCGCGGCTTCAACTAGAAGACGTCAAAAATAGTGGTTGAGATTGGGAAAAGCGTGCCTGTAACTGGGGCTAGCAAAGTTGCACGTAAGAGTCGTCGCGCCATGGGGGTAGAGCAATGATTTAGAAGGCTGTGAGGAAGTGAGTAATCTTCGAGGAAAGGCAGAGACTCATACCTAAATAACGAATAGGGTGACCTTGCGTTCCCAAAATTGTCCACGATTTCGAGATTGCGCGCCGTTTCAGGGTCAATCATCATCGTCCCTTCAACGGGAACGAAACGAATACGCAGTGACCCTACGGAAAACCGCGTGTTCAGCTTGATTTCTACGTATTTGAATACTGCTGAGGCTGCAGATAAGGCGTAGTATCTAGCCACGGAGGGCATCAGGATGTATAAGGACAGCACGGTTGTCGCATATATGCGCACTTCCTCGACACGGCTAGTATAGTGGCTGCTCGTTCTTCATCCTGAACACAGAGTTGAGATACAAATTCTAAGCCTTGTGATTTAAAATGTAGGAGCCGGTCGCTGGCATAAAGGTGGGCATTCACCAGCGTCCTCACTCCAGTATTTGCGCAATACGGGTTCGACAGGAACCCCCGGAAATTCATCATAAATACATTGTACAAGCAGTGACGTTGAGCTTGGTATGTTCCCAGATGACGGTCCTAGGTTATCCTTTGAAGACAGAAATGTATCCGGAATTAGAATGAGGATTGGGTTGTGAAGATGCATCTGATGAAGCGTTTTCAGGTATGTCTGGCAATCAACGAGCTATATCTGCCGATCAGGATGAGCTACACGGTGTACGACGGCCAGCTACTACCTGAATCAACACTGCTCGTCCAGTATCACGGTCAAGCGCAGCCAGGCCAACTTCTCGAGCGATCCCACGACCCTCCAGTAAAGCGATGATGAAGCTCGTCTCAAAGCGTGAAGTTGCCGCTGTAGTGGGAGCTATTGCTGTGCCTGGGCGCGATTGCCCCGTGCGAGTGACCGATGTCGTATGCGACTGCCTAGTCCAGGGTCGGGTGATATTATCTGATTGAGGGTACATTGCTGAGTTAGGTATTTCTCATCGTTTTCTGAGTGGCCCGCGCGTAGATGAAAATTCTATTTTAGGGCAAATTACTCATCCTTGACTGTGCATTACTCATACTCTAACTGTTGTGATTACCCGCATAAGGAGCACATGCAAGTGAGATTGATTGCAGGCAATTGATGCCAATTGTGTGCATGCAAAGGCAATGAGGAATCACCCTGATGTGATATATTTTTATTGATATGACACAGTGTTTTGCCTGGCCCAGCCTCTCACTGGTTGGGAAATCAGCTTATGTAAATGACAAAACTGTAATATTTTGAGTAACAAAATTTATTATTTGATACAAATTTGTAGCAAACAATTTGTGAAATTTCATTTTAGATTTTGTTACAATAGATTCCCATTACAAGATGATGAAATAAGCAAATAGTATTGATGAGATTTTAGAACATTCATTATGTTCCAAAATTTTGTGTGAAACAAAATTGTGAAAATTTTGAAATCACAAAATTTGGGTTTATGCACTGGGTAGAAAGTACCCTTTTGGGACTGACAAAAGTGTAACAATTTGAATAACAAAAGTCAATATTATTGTTACAATTTTTCAGGGAAAAAAATCATAAAATTTAGTTTAGGCCCCATATGGCAGTGAAACTTTACAAAATTTTGAAACTTTCTGAAATTCAGGGGTTTCCAGAGTCACTTGTGTGATAGGAGTACTCATTGTAACATCATAATATCAGAAGTGTTTTTTTAGGGTTTCTTGGCATTTGCCAGACAGTCACAAGGTACAGTATCAAGGCATAGGTGCAGTGCTTAGCATAGCATAGGCCTCATGTGATGAGGCACTACATGTCTGGTGCACAATGCACTCCTTTTTTTTGACCAACTGATCAACCCTTTCATCTTGATGCCATGCCATGTCTGACTAACAGAGCTGAGAGGAATACCAGCCAGAACAGCAGAAACCTCACATGCAGGCAGTGGTGCCACTTCATATTCAGGCCATTGCTCAGGCTGGCATCTGTCATGAACCATTTCCTGGAGAGGGCCCTTGAAGGACCCTTCCTTATTAGAGGAAACCCAGCCTCTATGATGCCACCCTGTTCATACAGACAAAAGGGGTGAGTAGAGGTGTCCACAATATTGAGGACGCATTGTCACACGATTGATTCTCAGCACAATCAACATACAGCAAGCCCTACTTAGTGGCAACCCTTTTGGCAATATAGGACAGTATTATAGCCTCCCTAAAGACTCTTGAGGATGACCCAAAGTGCTCTACAAGAGGCACTAACAAAGATACTAAAGGCCCTACAATGCATTATTGCTGTTTTCAGTGCACTTGGCGGAGCTTGAATTCCACCCAAATCGGTTGCAGAAACCCCCTCAAACATGCGGGATGAATATCTCCCTCAAAACAGCTTCAATTCATATGAAATTATTGTCCCTGAATCGCCTGAATAAGGGCTAGGCAGCCCCATTGTTTTCATGAGATTTGAGTGAGAATTGGTGGAGCTGGACTCAAGCCACCTCCACATGTGTATTAGATGAATTACAACTCAAAATCATGGTCTATATCTATTATTTTTCCCTCATGTTGTACCCATGGGCTGTCTTGAGGCAGCCCCATAGTGTTTTTGACTCAAGTGTTGTGGTGTGCAACATTGTTTTCAGTGTGATCGGAAGTGACAACCAGCCACTCATCACCCCTCTCACCTCTCCATTCTGACCATCCTTTGCCCTCATTCCCACCACATCCGCTTTGTCTCAGATGCATCAGTCGCACCGCTCCCCTCCAACTCGCATTTGGCCCTCCACACCCACAGTCGCAGCAGTGCCAGTGACACTGCCTGCGTCGACCTGCCATCTGTCTTCACCACACGCTGCACTCCTTCAGCATGCCCACTCAGTTAGAATACCTCAAGCTCAAGTGGGATCTGGAGGACCTTATCGCCTCCTCACTCAAGACTCCGCATGTGTGACCAGGAAGATGTAGACGAATACTACCAGAGTTTCAGGGCAATCTGTGGTCCCCTCATCCATGCATGCCGCCTGTGCTACGAGGATTGCAACAAGTCATTCTGGCTTGGACTCCACTCAGACGACTGCCGGATGGTCTCCCAATGTCTTGGCCCCTGGCACCTGAACAAACAGCAGAGGCACTTTGTTAATTTCCAAGAAAGTATTCAACACACTAGTCAAGATATTCTCTCAGCGTCCCTGTGACATTCAGCGGGAACGCCAACTCTGCTCTGCAGACAAAGATGAAGACGACTACACATACCCTGTGCCCATGCCCACTCCAGCCTCTGTCCCTACATTGTGCACCATCGCCTCCACCTCGCCTGCCTTGCCCATCGTCCCTGTGGTTCCCACCTCATCTGCCATTCCCGTCACCTTGTTCACCGCTGCCATCCTTGACTTGCCAGCCATCATCGCCTCAGCTCCACCTGCCCTTGCTGTCCCAGCATTGCCTGCATTTGCCATTGTCGCCACCTCATCTGTCCCTGCCGCCGTAGCCTCAGCCATGACATCACCTATCGCCACTGTCCCCGTCTTTGCCCAACCAGCTCCCATGCCCTCAGTGTCGCCTGCTATGGCCACTGTCTCAGCTCCATGCACAACCACCATCTCAACCTCGCCCACCGACATTTTAGTGCTGCCCGCCACTTCAGCCCTCGCAGGCCTCGTCTGCCACCCCCGCCTTCGTCTCATCCACTCCTGCGCCCTCAGTCATCTCGTCGCCCTCAGTCTTGTCTGTTGCCTTGTCCATTGCCTTGTCCGTCACCGCCTACGCCTTTGCTCCTCATCCATGCCTGCTGCCACCACCACCTGCAATGGAGACAACCACACCACCACCACCACAAGACAACACCACCACCACACAGCTGCCATCTTGTCACCGCTGCCCTCATCTCCATTGCCTCCATTTCCCATCACCCTCGCCTCTTCCGTCATTGCCATCACCAATCGCCGCCTTCGCATCTTCCACAGCACAAGCAACTGTGACCACCGCCTCAATTCAGACATGAAAGGCTCAAAACACTTGCATTCAGACGCTTGACCGAGGACGGTCAAAGTTTCAAGCCCCTGGGAGGTGTAAGGAAGATTATGGCTGGCCTCAAAATCACATGCAAAAATGTGACATGACATGACATGAGACTGACACCTCAGCTCCCTTTCATCCCTTGCCACCTCCCTCTCATTCCAGGCAGTCCACCGACGCACACCACAAGCCATCTCGTGTGCGACATCAAGACCTTGATCGCATTGCCCAGCCCTTGCCATCGACCATGCGTGCATGCACACCTTGGCACACTAGACGTGTTCGCGTCTCAAGCCTTTCACGACTGCCTCGACCATCTCAACCAGTCTTGATTCACTTTCATGCCTTTCATCTCTAGTACCTCTCTCCTGTATATAAAAACACCCTAGCTACTCTGTAGTAGAAAGAGTTCAGAATAGGACCCCTCTTTGCAACCCACTCCTCTCGGTCTGTGAAAAACAAGAAGGATGGTCAGAATCGAGAGGCGAGAGGGGTGATGAGTGGCTGGCTGCGACTCCAATCACACTGGAAACAATGTTGCACACCACAACACTTGAGTCAAAAACACTATGGGGCTGCCTCAAGATAGCCCATGAGTACAACATGAGGGAAAAATAATAGATATAGACCATGATTTTGAGTTGTAATTCATCTAATACACATGTGGAGGTGGCTTGAGTCCAGCTCCACCAATTCTCACTCAAATCTCATGAAAACAATGGGGCTGCCTAGCCCTCATTCAGGCAATTCAGGGACAATAAGTTTCATATGAATTAAAGCTGTTTTGAGGGAGATATTCATCCCGCATGTTTGAGGGGGTTTCTGCGCCGATTTGGGTGGAATTCAAGCTCCGCCAAGTGCACTGAAAACGGCAATAATAGACTAACTCTAATAACCTTAGAACAAACTATAGGGCAATACTAAGGACCTTAATAGAAGTATTAGGGTTGACTCTAGGGACCCTAATAGAACTATATAAGGGGCCTTATGGACAACTCTATTCCCTGAACCAAACTACAAGTCCTCAGATGACTGGCCCTTAACTAACTAACAAGTAAATGAATCAGGTGCTTTGCATGTGTACTAAGCTACAAACATGTGGACACTAAAAGCTCTTACTCATCAAATGAACCTTCTTACTCAGCAGCTTACTGAGCATGACTGGGCATGCTCAGTAAGTGTACTCTGACTTCTTACTCATCTGTCAAGTGTGCTTGATAACTAGGTCATGACTTGTTCCCTATTTAGCAGTTCCCTTGTAGTATATAAGCGCTCAATAAAGTAGCGGACAGTCTTCAGACTGTCCATTTGATTTGTGGCACTCCACTAGCAAGGGTACTCCTTTGTGACCACCCTATCTAGTACAATCTGGCCCTCTCTTTCTGTGATCACCTCTCACAGCCAGTACCAGTCCCTCTCTGGTACTTGCTACTTGTTTGGACCATGCTCTTCACCAACTTTGTCCTTGAACTCAGTCGACTTGTCTCTGAGCTCTTATCTTGCTCTTGAACTGGATTGTTCAACAGTGAGTTGCAACATCTGGACAGTCTCTTCCAAAACCCATGCTGACCAGTCAACCCATCAAAGTGTCTGACAACATTCCAGCTGCTGGGTCTCTGGAGCCTCACACTCCCAACATCCAACTGCTTTCCCTTCCCCAATCTTTTCCCCTTGTTCTGGGGCTGTCTCTGCCACCTGGACTTCCCCCCAGTACAGCTCTTCCCCTTCCAGGGACTTATGTAGAGGACAACCCTCATGTTGACCAAGAAAACCTTCCCCCCATTCCATGCAGCTTCTTCAATCCTCCTGATTGTGCCAAGTACACCTATCACCCTCACCAGTTTCAAGTTTATTGTGTTTGACATAATGAACTTGAACACTGGCACCTTTTTGAGGAGGCAGGACAATGTGACACCCTCTCTTCCATCTCTACTATAGGTCACTTGCTCCAATGACCACCCACTGACACTTTTGTTTCTCCATTTTGGGCCAAGACCACTCACACTTTTGCGGTATTGCCTACCAACTCTGACCTCATCAAGCAGTTTAATCTAGCAAGCTTTGAGGTGTGTAGCTCCATAGGGATACACCCACCAGACATAGACTTCCCCTTCAGTTGCCTCCATTACTTGTTCAATTCATCCATACAGTGCCACTTGAATATGCTACCTTCCATCTATCGCTTTATGTACCAAGGATCTTTCATCATCACTTCCATTCACAACTTCCTTGACAGCAGAGTATATTACTCATATGCTTACTTAAGGATAGCTGAGGGAGGATATATATCATTTGAGAACAGTTACTCAAACTCTCTTGACAACCTCCATCTTTACCCTGCTCTGTCTCATTTCTGCTTTCTGCCATGTCTTCCTCTCTGAATCCCATGCTTACTTCGGATCCCCTTCACCCAAGCATCATCAACATAGCTACCTAGTGCACAGTTCTTAAAAAGTAAGAACTACCCTTGTAACACTAGACCAAGAAATCAAAAACACCTGCAGTGCCCCTGAGATTTACAGTTTCCCCCAACCCAAGCATCAACTCAGAATATGACTCAGAGGACGATGCTATCCTGCATCAAAGAGAGCTCATCTCTAACCATCTTCCCATTCTCCAAGATATCTACTTCCCCCTGGTATTGATAGTCAACATCTACAACTGGCAACAGATTGACATCTGGTCACACAATACCTATGTCCTCCAAGACTTGATAGGCCTCCTCCCATTTGGGCAGATCCTAAACCAGGTGCAATACAACCTCTTCATTGACACCTTAAATCATCTCATTGAACCTGCTCACTGCCAGCTATTGTACTGGCACCTCTTGAACTCAAGGAACTTTGATGGAGAACTGTTAGGATTCTTGCATTCTCATCTGTTTTGCTTACCTATGCTTTGGTGACTCATCCCTGCTTATTATTGCTTAGTGATTCACTTACCTATCACTTACTGATTGCTTACTGGCTTGCTGAGTAATTGCTTACTCATTGCTTACAGTTTGATGACAGATACTAGGAATGAATGACTCATGTATGAGTCATTTCTGACACTCTTGAATTGTGCTTTATGTTTTCAGATACTACTGGTTCTCAGCTATCTGCTCCCCGAGTCTTGTACAAATCGGATCAGCCATTATTGAGATATTGTATACATACTCAGATATACCAACAGTTGAGCCTTACACTTGACTTACTCTTTTACAAGAAATAACTATCTTGTCAAGATTCTCTAAAATCAATTCATTACTCTAAGTGGAAGAGGCCCTTCTCATCTCTTACATCTACTGTTCCTGAGATAATATCAAAGGATTTGAAGTCTAGTGCTTGAACTATATCAAGCAACTCTTTCACTAAGAGTTGGTAATAAGATCTGTTAGGATCTTAACATAAGTTGAGCATACTTACCTTTGCACCAAGTAGGAGCAAAATTAGGATCCCAACCTATGCAGAAGTAGTCATAGGGAGGAACCTGTGCCAATCAGGAACTCCTCCGAGACTTTATATCCTAGAAAAAAAGGATATAAAACACAGCCAAATCCATTGGTATTTTTGCCAAGAACAAGCTTGTTGATATCACAGTTGAAAGCTAGGCAAAACTGGAGTCAGAATTGATCAGTACTCCATTCAAGACAGGAAGTAATGGAAAACAATATGCAAGGTTTCATGGACAAACTAAAGACTTTCAAAACTTTTCCTTAACTGGTGTAGGAGCAAGGTGGCATCCTACTATGGAACTAGAGGGTGGATTTTTTGACGTCCAATTTAACAAATCAGTCTGACCTGCAGAATACATTAATGATCAGTGGTATTTCATTGATTGGGACAAGGACAGGTTCTATGTACTCAAAGACAATTTCATCGCCAACCCAGAAGAGTTTGGTTTAGGAACCAAAGCAAAGCCTTATACTAGTGGGTGGTTGTTCAGAAGTGAACCAGAACAGGACATATACATCACAAGTACTAGCAAGCCAAAGAAATCAGAATCACTGGAGGATACTCCAGTAATTGAAAAGAATAAAGAGCCAATAGACAAACTCACCAAATGTTTTGCCACAGCCATAGATCTAATGCAAGCAGCATCTGAAATAATGGCTACCACTACCCAAATAGCAACACAAACCACCCATTCTACATCTGGAAACTTGTATGCCACTCATCATGGGATGATGTTAGTGCCCAACATACATCAAGGAGGGGACCCACCAGATGGTGGAGCACCAGGTGGAGGGGGACCTCCTGGAGGAGGAGCACCACCAGGAGGAGGAGCACCACCCAGAGGAGTACCACCCCAACTAGTGCCTGCTGGATTAGCTCAAGGGATCCCTGGAGGAACTGGTTCTATGAGAGGGCAACCTCCAGCAATGTTTGCAGGAAACAGGAAGAAGACCCAACACTGTAAGGTAGGAATAATCTGGATTACCAGATGAATTATGTGTATAATGAACAGGTGCTATCACCTCATGGCTGACCATGCCCTCAATGCATGCCTCATGGCTTGGCGTGCCTCCTTGCCCCTTCATTGCAACATGATGCTCCAATAGAACTTTATGTGATTGCTCCAGATTTAGCTATGGTACATATGTTGTGTGGATCTGAGTGTAAAATGAGATACTCTACCTAGAAATGTGCCTTCTTGTTCTTGTCTAAAGCCAATGCATCCTCCTTTGCAAACTGTATGATGTGTGAGGCCATCCCAAATTCCATGCCACCAACCTTTGCCAGCTCATTGCCAGTGAGTGGCACAATGTCTTCAATTGTGAAAAGCTTGTGGACATCCACAAGGACATTGGCACACTGCACAAAGTCTTCTCCAAACTTGTCTTGGACAGGATGCTTCTCAATAGGATGGAGCCACTCCTTCAGGTCAGGGTAGTCCTTGTCACATGTGATCCATTTTGGGAGTGTGGAAGTCCAAGGGTGTGGAGTAGAAGGTGGGTAGAGTTAACCATGAGGAAGGTGATAAGAGTTTGAACCAGCATTGGCAAAGGCTCCCCCAAGCATCATCATCATGACTTGTGCCCATCTGGGGGGGTCAGAGGATGTTCTGGCAACTGTGTGGCTTGGGTTTAGCACAGCATCCAACAAATCAACAGGGGGTGGTTGTGATGTCTCATGTTTTTGATTCTTGCCTGCCAGATGCATTTGTCCACAAGATTCAGCTTGTCTGAGGGAGTATCAATTGTTGCAAGGTGTCATGCTTGCTAACATTAGGATTGAGCATCCAAAGGAAATTGACAATGGTATGTACCAACAAGGCAGCCCAAATGGTCAGAGCCTCCTCCATCATGTACTGGTAGTTTGCGCCAGTCATTTGCATGTAGCATGGCTTGTTGTGCTCTTTGTGCATGTGTTTCTTTTCTAAGAGCACTAAAAGCTCAGTCTCTTGGTCTTGCCAGGGGCATGGTGATCCAAAGGTGGGTGTGAGGTTGTGGGTAGTGAGGACAACTTCTTTTCTCCAGGGGTTTTTGGTCAAAAAAGTGTCAGATGCAGATGTGAACAGTAGGATATAAGATGCACCTTTTCAGCTCCCAGGGCAGAGTTATTGACAATTTGGATGCCAAATGGCTGGACATTGCCCTTTCCATGGTTTTTTGCCTTTTGCTTGTCAATGTGATTCCATACATGTTCAATCAGTTTTCAAAAGTAATCCTCATTTTCAAGCATTTTTGCAATGGGCTTGTTTGTCTTGGGCACCATCCAAGGAAGGATATATCCAATCTGGGAGAGACAGAAGACACTGGTCTCCATTTTGGCAGTGATGCCAATGAGTGTCATAAATGCACTGTCAGAGCTGATGACAAGTTCTTGAGAGGCATTTTTGAATGGGATATTGAATGTGAGAGGAATTGCCAGGGGATTATCCGGGGTCACTGATAGCAAACAAAAAAGGGTGTCATTTGATGATCCTTGGCAAGAAAAATTCATCCACATTCATGAGAAAATATGCAATATCATGGAGACTGACATCCACAGCTTCTACATTGATACAAGCCCCATCTTCCTCATGAATGGGTGTTAGGGATGCCTTAGAAGCCTTGGTGAGAGAGGTCATGCTCATGGTTGGCACTTTGGCTGAGTGGGAGTGGCAGTGAATGAGTCTTCACTTTCATTGTCATCAGTTTTTTGTTTGGCACATTTTCTTTTGCCTGTATTACACTTTGTGTGGGGCAATCACATAGTGGCACATTGCTTTGAGCCCATGAGAGGATAAGGGAGAAAACCACTTAATGAAGAGAAGCAGTAAGAGTAAGAGGACTTGTGACATGGCAAAGATGGAGATGACCAGGTTACAACAAGGACATAATTTGCATGCACACAATAACTCTTAGGTCAAAAACACTATTGGGCTACCTCAACACAGCCTATGGGTGCACTTTGAGGGAAAAATATGAAAGATAGATGATCAATTTTAGTTGTAATGTGTGTAATATACATGTGCAGGCTACCTGAGTCCAGCTTCACCAATTCTTGCTTGAATCTCATGAAAGATATGGGAATAGATAGCCCTCATTGAGGCGATTCAGGGAATATAAGTTCTATTGAAATACAAGCAGAAATGAGGGAGATATTTGCCTTGCATGTTGAAGGGGGTTTTTGCACCAAATTTGTGGTTTCAAGCGCCACACCAAGTGTGCTGAAAATGGCAATAAGCAACACCTCCTCTCTGTTTATGAAGCAAAAGAGATTATAAATAATGATGAGTTGATTACTTTCTGTTCAAGCAAAAAAAAGGATTATGCAAAGAGGCTTTAAACAAAAAGGGATTACAGTGGGCTCCTTGAACCATGACCTCCACCAGGTCTGGATTTTCCCATGGCAAAGCCAGGGCAAGGATAGGCAATGAATTCAACAATGGTCTCTGCAAAGCCAGAGCCACCTATCCAAGCCTTTGTAAAACTAAGACCCCTCACCAACCAGACCACCCACCAATCAACCAGCCAAACCAATACATAACACAACCACCTTGTATATAGCTAGCATAGTCTGCAAATAGAGAATTCTCCTTGAATAAGCACACAACCCATACTGTACAACTACACTGCCCCCCCTCCAACAATGAACAAGCAACACCAGCCCTCACTGTGAACACCCTACCCAACCAACCCCCCACCCTCCTCCCCAGACTGCCAAACCAATACCCCCAATATGATGCCATGACAACCACATGGAAACCACACACCACCCAAACCCCCATGACCAACATGCCTTTCACCACCCAAAACCAAAACCCTTTGTCCTTCCCAGAAACTTAAGCCAACTATCCCAAATGCAAACGCCCACCCCCCCCACAACTTGTCCCCCTACAACTGTCAAGACACATGCTGCTGATCACTAAGGACTCAGGAGCAGGTGGGCAAGGGTTGGAACAGATGGTAGGTGTTGAGCAATGCATTGAACAGGAAGACAAGCCAAACAACGAGGTACCAGATGGGGACTGGTAAGTGTTGCAAGAGGCAAAGGCAAATGTTGGAGGCCAGAGCAACAAGGGGACTTTAAACAAGGTGGTTGTGAAAGAGTACCTTGGAGGTGAGGGGAATCTTTAGAAGAGCAGTCACAGTAAGTACCTGGAAGAGGAGAGTATCACAAATGGACAGTCTGATGACTGCCATGTTACATTGGGGGTTATATACTTGTTACAAAGCTGAGTGTGAACTATAGAAGTTATCTCAGACTCTTTGGACTGCTCCAATTGGATTAAAGGGGCATAAACCTGTTGTGTCAGACCTGTAGATGACTCAGGACACTTAGGGACTTTGTGGAGTGATGACATCCATGTCCTGGATCCCTGTGCACTACAAAAGTTGTTACAGAATGGAAATTTGCATGAACAGTCAGCATACAAGGTGTGTTTGATGCTGCTGTACTCAGCATCTCTTAACTGCCTTCCAATGATTACAATTGGTTGATGAGCAAAAGCACCATTTCTGCTCATTTCCATCTGGTGGGTGCTCCAACAGTTGGGTTTATGAGTGGAGGACAGTCAGACATATGCATCAGCACAGAGGCTCACCTGGTGACATTTGCAATTGCATGGTGGTGATGGTGGTGACACAGTATTCCCTTGTTGTTTGACTGCAGTCAAATGGTGAAGGCATGCTTGCAATCAGGTTGTTGTGATACAGAGGTGATTGTCACCATCATGGTCTCCATGGATTTAAATACCTTGAGAAGGTACAGGTACTATTGTGGGCTCAAACTGTATATTTGGGAGATCAAGATGCATATGTGTATACATTGGCAGCTTGTTGTAATTGGTTAGGGAGAAACGAGTCATTATCACATGACAAGGATAATTGTTATCACCAACAAGCATGATGATGAGTGACCAACAGTTAGAGCATGTGGGAAGAGATAGAAGATGTTCTTATGTGTACTTCTCAAAAGCATAGAACACAGTGCCCTTTTGCAGCACTGTCAAGGAGAGAAGAGTATCACCCAGCATGTGTCAAGACTCACTGTTGAACTATCCAGTTCAAGAGCGAGGGATGAGCTCAAAGATGAGTCGGTAGATGTCCAAGATGGTGTGGGCAAGAAGTAATGTTCCAGAGTAGTAACAAATACCAAAGAGGTATGGTTACCAGGAGCATTGAGCAGTTATGCAGGGAAGAGGCCAGAATGATCACAAGGGGATGGTCCTTAAAGGAGTATCCCAGGGGTAGAGAGTGCTGTAAACAAATGGACAGTCTGGAGACTGTCTGGTACTTTATTGAGCACTTATATACTACAAGAGAGCTACTAAATAACAGATGCATTGTAACCTTGTTATCAATGACAATAGCTGGATGAGTAAGGCACCCAGGGGTGCTTGGTAAGCATGCTCAGTCATGCAGAATAATCTGCTGAGTAAGAAGGGCTTTGGTGATGAGTAATAGTTCTTGGAGTCCATGTGATTGTTGTGTGAACTTCATGGGTCATTTGCTGTACTTCAGGCTTACTAATACAGTTAGTAAACCTCATTGACTCTCCCCTGGGAACCTGGGCATGTAGATCTCCATTTTAGGAGTCTCCAGGTTGAGTTTTCATTTCATGTGTTGAGTGGTTATAAGGGTTGAACCACTTTACTATAGTAAAGACCAGATGGCTCACTGGCCATGAGTGTTCAGTCTGGTTGGTTAGAGGTCCTGGGTTCGATCCTGGCAGTGGGCTATCTTTCAAGGTGACTTGGAGCTGAACTTGGCACTGTTGTCTTGTAAGTGTACAATGCTCATTGTTTGATCCCCTTCAACAGAAGGCCATAGCTGGCTTCTGTAACAAGGGTCTTGGGTTCAATCCTGTGTAATGGGCTATTATATGAGATATAACTGGAGTCAATCTTGGCACCATTGTCTTGCTTGTTAATAGTCATATGTGATCCTTGTTAAGTCCCTTTGAAGTCCCCTTAATAGAATGGGCTCTTTGAGAGTGTTCATAACAGCATGCATGTTCATGAGAGTGGCACTAACTTTGGGGATAATTGTTCTCACTGTGGGCGCCTATAGGGTGGTCCCTTACACTTAGAGGTGAGATCATTAGTGGGTCTGAGCATCAGACTGCATAATAAAAGGTCCATACTTACCATGAGGTTTTATCAATGTATACAATCAACCATGCTGAACATGCTCTTTGGCAACATGATCTGACCAAGAAGACCCTCAAACGATACAGTATTCCTGTACTACAGGAGTTATGTGTCAAGCGCAGCATTGATGTGGGTGGCTCAAGTCACCTGCTGAAAAAGCCATATATTGATGCACTATTGATCCACATGAGATGAACTCACCATTGCTTGTCCTTTATTTACCATGGGCAGCATAGTTGCAGGGACAGGGATCAATTAAGATTGAAGATTTGACTTCCAAATTTCTTGCCTCAATGTGTGATTACTCTCCCAAGACCTGATGGCACCTCTGAGCAGAGCATCACCAATGAAAACTGAGGCCATCAACAGCAAGACCACAGCAATGAACCAGCAAGCACTTTCCAATTTACACAGCCCACAGCAGCGGAGCATTCACACAGCAAGGTCAACACATTCTACATCCAGCATGCATTGACTCCAGCACCAACAGACAATCAAGAGAAGATGCCTGACAGAAATACTGATTGTATGTCTGCTCCTGGGTGTCAGTCAAACACAATTGCATTTGCAAGCAAACGATCCTACCTTTTTGGGAAGGATGTGCTGAGGAAAAAAAGAAAAGTGGAAGTTACATCCTTGTGAGGATTTACAAACAACAAAAGGATTTGGAACATATGAATGAGATTGAATATCCCTTGACACCAGATGGTGGACTTGATCTTGTGGGGTTATCTCAAAAATTAAACATCAGACAGTGCCAGGCAAGTCAGTTCAATATCAGACTGATCTGTGGCATTGGCTATGCTGACTGTCTCCTAAGGTGCTGGACACCTGCTCTTCATGACTGTGGTTTAGCAAGCGCCTTGTTTTGGAAAGTGGTGCCATTAGGCTGTTGAAAGCATAAGAAGGGTATTTATGGGTGGTAGTTCAATCATCCTCATAGCTGCTCAGTGATTGGAGGGTATAAACCACTACTGCAAATCCCTGTTTCAGCCAACCCCATGCCTCTGTCTGTCCAGATATAACAACCCCTCATCCTCATCCCAAATTAACAGGCTTCTTTCATGCCAGCATTAAGTATCCACTGTACAAGAAACTGTGCATACAACCAACATGTTTGTCCAACCAGGATAGGACCTCAAATTATACGGAGTGTTACAATAGACTGGCAAATGATGGGGGGAGATGGAAAAATGAACATGGTTGTTGTGGAAGGTAGCAGCTGTCTCATTGCAACTGTCCATATTATGAGGAGATATAGCATCTATCAAGAATGTAACATAACAAGGCAGGCAAAATGAATTTCTTTGACATGGGGTGCCATTAGAGACCATTTGCTTTGACAATGCTTTGGTGTCTGGGTTGCTCCCATGGCCTTTGAAATGGAAACCCAAAATCCTCGAGCAGACATGTCTGATTTACCTTCCTGGGCCAACTCTGGGGCCAACTCCTCAATTGTGTGAAGAAGTTGGCCTTCCTCCTCCAAAGACCAGGCTCCTTTTCCATACAGATGCAGCATCAGAAGGTCTTGATAGAACACATATCAGGAGACATACCTCTCCATCTGATGCCCTGATATTTGTGTGTTGGTGAAACCAGTCGCTACAGTCAGCTGGTGAGTGCTGCACTAATTCTGCAACAGCAACCCAGCCATTTCCTTTCTTTGGAACAGCTCTGTTGGGAGGAAGGAGATAAGAAAGGAAACATGTTGAGACTGACAGACATCTCACCTGCACAGCTGCTCATCCTCTGTAGCCCCCCACTTCCCTGCATTAGCAAGGGGATCACATGCACACCAAACATGGTAAAAGATGGACTTGACCCCCCTCTGGGGCATGGCATGAGCTAAAGCACACATATAACACATATATCAGCATTACTTGAGTATACACCAACTGATGCAGCTCCAAAACCCATTAGTAGGCTGGGAAGAGTATATGAGATCATCCAACTGCTTGTCATCCAGGTCATTTTCCTAAACAGCAGTGCATTAGCAAAACAAATAATGATTCCAATGCATTGTGCACCTTCTTGTATGTCCCTAATGTGGCATGAATTTGTCCTACCTTCTCTCTAGTGAATGACCCTTATGACATGATATGTCTGAGCAAGTTGAAAATCATCCATTGTGTTGCTAGGAACTTGGGTATGTCCTCTGGAGATACAGAACAATGCTAATTCATATGCTATATTTTCTGGAGGACATTAGTGAATGCAGAGGGACATACTTTGTTCTGACATATGCAATTGAGTATAACCAAGCGGAATGAAAAAAGGGGGAAACATTTGTTCATGGGTGGTGAGTTAAGTATCTGTCTACTACATGGCTGCTATGAGCCAGAGTTGTGGGCCAAAGTGGCCACAGGAAGGAATTATTGCAGCAAGTCCCAAGTCTAATATAATAAGATTATTTCAGTGTCTCATGCGTGGGGCATGAATACTGAGGAGCCAGGGTAAACTATCTGAGTGTACAAGTAAGGCCACATGCATGCACATGCACACACTGGTAACTACATTTCAACTGTGGATGGTGTTCTTTAATGACAGGTAAAGCAAATGTCCATGTGAGCAAATCAAGTCCCTTTCCATTTGCTAGGTGCAGCCTCAGCATGTGTGTGCATACAGGTGGGCACAACTTCGACATGTCATATGGTCTGTGTGCAAGTGTGTGATGGTGGTAAGGACAAGAAATGATAACTAGGGGTAATGAGTCACAGTGACAATAAGAGGAATGGGGACATACAGGACATCCTAGTTGGGTTTGCAGTCAATGTAGATAATGTCCTGCTCAGCAAGGCCTTGAGGAGAGGCAATGGTCTAGAGGTGCGTGCATTTATGCTGCCAGGATGAGCTTGATGCTGATGTGGGAGTGGGGTCCACAGCCTCATGCAGCTAGTTGAGATCCTTCTGCACACCTTGGAGTTCCCTCAGCACATCATTGAACTCCTGGCAGAGAGTGGTGAGCTCTTTGAGAGCTTCATTGTGCTCCTCTCTGAGATGATCAATCCATTGCTGGAAAGGCTGAGCCTCCACACAGTCACAGGCTTTGTTACAAACCAAGGGCAGGACCTGGCCATATATTGTCCTATTCTACTCAAGAGAGACCTCTCTCACTTTACATTGCCAACACACTTCCATTTCTTGGGCTATCCCTCCTGTGGTGCAAGATATCGCTATTGCAAAGGCACTATAACACGACCAGGCACCCATTTCCTAATTGGGTAATCATTCGCGTGGCAGCCACATGGCCACTCAGCCACCAAGAACCCGAAACAGCAGCATGAACTCCTCCTACAAACCATTGCATAACTCATATGATGTCATCTAGGCTCCAATGACATCATGGCTGACTGAGTGACTCCCCAATGACCTCATCAACTCACTAAGCACTCCACAGTGACATCATAAGCATGTCATCGCTCCACAGTGATCAGTAATATGCTCAGTAAGCCTGAAACCTGACACAAGCAAGTTTATGCCTCTGTAGTCCTATTGGATGGTACCAAGGAGTCTAGAATAGTTCCTGTCCTTTGTAATCAACCCTGTACACAGTATATAAGCCCCAATGTAGCATGCCAGTCATCAGACTGTCCATTTGTGATACTCTCATCTTCCTGGGTACTCCCCCACTGACCGCTCAGTTTAAAGACTTCCCTTGCCTCCAAGGTACTCTTCAACGACTGCCTTGTCTAAAGCCCCTTCAGTTGCACTGGCCTCCCACCTTTGCCTCTGCCTCCAGCAACACGTACCAGTCCCCATCTGGTACATTCTAGTCATTTGGCTTGTCCTCTTGTTCAATGCCACCTATGCCACATATCATCTGTTCTGACCCTTGCCCACCTGCTCCTGAGTCTTTAAGGGTCAGCAGTACATGTCTTGACATCTGGACAGTCTCTCATCATTCTTGTATTGACCAGCCAATGCTCAAAGTGTCCACTCCCATCTCCCCCACTCTTGTCAATACCCCCCTATGTCTTCCTTCTCCTTTTCAACCAACTCCATGCACTGCCCTCCAGCTCCTCAATGAAAACTTTGATCCTATCCACACTTCATTGCCCCTCAGTGTCATTGACTCCCCAGTAGTCCCACCTATCTTCCCCTGTCACTGCCCAGCCTATTCCAGGTGACTTCATCCCTGTTGGCACCCCTCCACCAGTGCAGAATGAGCAACAGCAAGTGGACCGCCCTCCCTTGCCTGAAGGCTTCCTTGACTGCCTCCCTTGTGCAGCATTCCGATTCCACCCTCACCAATACTTTGTCCTTCCCACCACCAGTCATTCCCACAAGCAGTGGCTGTTGAAAATGCGCAGTGCGTGTGATTAGATAGCAGCAGAGGATAAGATCGCAGGCAGATCTATCAGACAATAGTTCAGTTTAGTTGATACAAAACTGATATAAATAATGTACCTATCAGACAATAGCTACAACACGTTATCAGTACAGAGCGATAAGATATCATAGACTAGGTACTCACTTCAGTTTAGTTGATACAAAACTGAAGTGATCTATGTGCTTTGTGGCATTCTTAAGTACCTCAGACCATCACTAAGTGCAGTGCAGCTAACTACCATTATGGATCACTAAGTATGTCCGAGGATCAGTGGTAACTAGCTACCGATTGTCTGAAATCATCTAATCAATGTCTCTAATGCATGCTGCAGCGTATGAGCTGAAGCCAGGTAATGCCTGGTCCGGGTGATCTGACACATCAATGCATCAGAGTTGTGATTGCATCACAATGCACCTGGGGCTCAGGCCAGTGCTGATCTCAACATTCCCCCATGATTAGGACAGTCGGTAGGTCAGATCAAAGGAGACCCAAACCATCGATGAAGGCCTGAAGCAATGCGTGAGCAAGCGGCTTGGTGAGGCCATCAGCAAGCATCTCTCCTGTAGGTGTACTGGATCAGTGTGACCAGTCCATCTTCAATATATTGGCAAATGGTGTGATGCTTGATAGGGATATGTTTTGATCATCTTCCAGTGACTGAATTGAGCGTGAGATCAACTGTGCCTTTGTTATCACCATGAATTGGAATTGGATCGGAGATTTGGTAGCCGATCTCGGAGAAGAAGCTCCTGATACCATGCGGCTTGATTAGCTGCGTCAGCTAATGCCATATATTTGGCTTGAGTGGTACTTTGGGCAACAGTCTTCTGTTTGTGCGATGACCAAGAGATTGCAGCTGCTAGATAGTAGGAAGACATAGCCTGAGGTGGAACAAAAGTCATCTGCATTGTCTCCTGAGGCTAGAGTCGGAGAACCCGTGTAGTCCTGCTATTGCGCACTGCCATCATAACGCAGCTTAAGATCTAAAGTGCTGTTAAGATAAGATAGCACATATTTAGCAAGGCATAGATGTTGTGATGAGGGATTAGATGAGTATTGGGCGAGTTGAGAGACTGCAAATGATATGTCTGGTCTTGTCCCAATCTGCACATAGAGAAGGCTGCCAATAATACATTGAAAGTGTTTTATTTCGTCAGACGTTGCCTTTCCAGAGTGCTTGACCAAGTGGACATCTGCCCCAGAGGGCAGCGGAGTGTGGACCAGATTGGAATCTGCCATCCCGAAGCGATTGATGATCTCTGAGATGTTTCTAGATTGATCAATGTCTAGCCACTTAGCCAAGCGATCACGCATGATGCGAATCCCAAGATAGGACTCGATCTCGCCTAGATCAGTCATCTCATAGCGCGTGGACAATGATCTCTTAATATCTGCAATCAGTGGGAGTGAATCGCCTAAGATGGTGACATCATCAACATAGAGGATAATGATTATGGTCCCCCCCATGTTGAAAATAGATGCAGTATGTGTGATTAGATAGCAGCAGATGATAAGATCGCAGGCAGATCTATCAGACAATAGTTCAGTTTGGTTGACACAAAACTGAAGTAAATAATGTACCTATCAGACAATAGCTACAACACGTCGTTAGTACTGTGAGATAAGATGTCATAGTGTAAATACTCACTTCAGTTTGGTTGACACAAAACTGAAGTGATCTACGTACTTTGTGGCATTCTTAAGTACCTGAGACCGCCACTAGATGCAGTACAGTTAACTACCATCACGGATCACTAAGTAAGTCCAAGGATCAGTTGTAAGTAGCTACCGATTGTTCTAAATCACTCTATCAATGTAACTAACGCGTGCTGCAGCGTATGAGCTGAGCCGGTGATGCCCGGTCCGGGTGATCCGACGCGTCAGCGCATCCGAGTTGTGATCACATCACAACACACCTGAGACTCTGGGCAGTGCAGATCTCAACACCCCACGTCTTGGTGATGATAAACTCCAGCATCTGAGTGTGTGCGCATGAAGCTGAGTCCAGTGAGCACTCCATGGAACTGCAAGTTCCATGTGTGTGAGGCTTGTTTGAGGCCATAGAGTGCCTTCTTCAAGTGACAGACTTTGTCTTCCTGGTTCGGAGTGATGAAACCTTGAGGTTGCTCCATGTAGATCTCTTCCTCCAGTGTGCCATTGAGGAATGCCAACTTGATGTCCATTTGGTGGATCTCCCAATTTTCCAGCGCAGCCAATGCTAGTAGCAGTCTCAAAGACTCAAACCTGGCAACTGGTGAGAAGGTTTCATCATAATCAATTCCCTCTACTTGGGTGAACCCCTTTGTGACTAAACACGCGTGAAATCTGCCATCAGATTTGCGTGCAAACACCCATCTTGATCTGACGGCCTTACAGCCCAGCGGTAGATCAACGAGATCCCAGGTACCATTCTTAGCGAGCGCGTTGATCTCATATTGACACGCGGCTCTCCATCCATCGGCAGATTCTGATAACATGGCTTCCTGAAACGTAGCCAGAGTGATCACTTCTGCCGTCACTAACAGTGCTGTATGCGATAGGCACCCCCCCACATCTGCATTAGTAGTAACAAATCTAGGATTAGGACATGGATTAGACCGAAGACATCTAGGTGAGGGTGGACGCAGTGGACCAAAGGATGGTATCGGTAAGGCCAAGTGAGGCTGGCGCAGATGAACTTGGTGCACAGGCTGCACGCGGCATGGTGGAGTGTGCGGAACAGGCTGAGTGGAAGGGGTATGATAAAGTGAATTTGGTGTATCGGGATTTAGTGGGGTTTCCGGAGGTGCGGGACTAGGCACGCATGCTTCCAGTTGATAAGGATAAGGGACAGTGAGTATCTCCAGTCCTACAGGGACCAAGGATTGCACCAGAGGAGGAGCGACACTAGCATCTCCCCTGGCTGGTAGTATGTGCTCATCGAAGATGACATCACACGATAAAAATAACTTTCAGGTAGACTGATTCCAGAGTCGATAACCCTTAGACCCAGACTCATACCCAATGAAGATCATCTTGACCAATCTTGGATCGAGCTTCTTCCGTTTGTTGGCAGGTGTGTGTACATACACCTTACATCCAAAGACGCAGAAATAGGAGACGTCTGGAATGTGACTGTTCGTCCATAATGTATGAGGTGTGTGCCAATTAAGAATGTGAGTAGGAGTCCAATTGTGAATGTGAACAGCTGCATCAGTAGCAAGCTCCCAGAACCCAAGACTGAGACCAGCAGCATGAATCATGGTGTGCATCTTATCTTCAAGGGTTCAGTTCCATCGTTCAGCAACTCCGTTCTGTTGTGGCAAACCTGGTATTGTTAATCTGTGTTCGATCCCCCATTGATCTAAGACCGATCTGAGTGCGCCCAACAAGTACTCCCCTCTGCAATCTGAGTGCAATGCTTTGATTTTATCACGAGTCTGATTTTCTGACCACGTGAGATATTTCTTAAACGCATCGGCACACTAATCCTTAGATTTGAGGAAGTACACCACTCCATAGCGAGAGTAGTCATCAATGAACGTTGCCCAGTAGCTGGCACCTCAGATAGACCGGACCTGCATCAGACTGGCTAAGTCAGTATGGATGATTTGTAGCCAATAATCCGATTGCTTAGGGGAGGCCGAGAAAGGTAGTTGTGTCTGTTTGCTGAGTTCACACACCTGGCAAGGGGAGTAATCACAATCCTTGGGGTTAAGCAAGATTCCATTAACAGAATTGCTGTGAGTGATTAACATGCGGTGGGACATATGTCCCATGTGCTGATGCCAGATGTGGAGTGGTAATACACCTGATTGCGCGTGGAGAGCTGGAGATGAGAAATCAATGTAGAATAGATTGTGCTCCAGGTATCCTTGTGCGATCTTCCGATCTTTGATGTAGATTTGACACTCCTTTTGAGTAAATGTGATGTGTCCCCCCTTCCGGAGCAGCATGCTGACTGAGAAGTAACGTGCGTCAGCCTCCGGAACATGCATAACGTCTGTGAGGGTCAATTGAATATCTCCATTTCCTCCAGGCGGTAGGATGGACACTGATCCAGTCCCAATCTGCTTGATGATTGCGTGACCTCCAAGATTGACTGACCCAGAGGCTGGAGCGTAGGTGACGAAGTCGGTCCAGAGTGGACTAATATGATGGGTTGCTCCAGAGTCAATCATCCAGCAGGATCTAGCTGCCACATAAAGGGAAATTCGAATCTCATTTTCATCATCTGAGACCTCTGTAATAGTAGCGCTAGTCTCTACTATGTGTGTGTTGACCTTTCTGTTAGTTCCTGCACTGGTCTCTGACTCTTTCTTCACCTTCTCCTCCTCATCTTTTTTCTTCTTTCTGCACTCTGGAGACTTGTGTCCAAGTTTCTGACAATAATATCATTTTATTTTGGGCTTGTCTTTGTCCTTTTTGACTGGAGTGACTTTGTTAAGAGACGTGGAGGAACCAGCCCGGTGACTTTCCTCATTGAGGATCCGATCTTGGATCATCTGGGGATTAAGATCAGTGGGATCGCCACCAGCTAAGATAGTTTGAGCTAGACCTGAGTAAGCTTCGGGTAAAGCTCGGAGAATGATAAGACTGTAGAGGCCATCGGGAATGATATATTTGTTGTTTTGGAGATTGATTTGCGCATCATTTAGTTTCTGTAGCTGTGGGATCATCAGACTTGTGTCATCCAAGGATGTAGCAGAGAGTGCAGTCCATGTGTTGAACGCAGACATAGATCCGATGCCACTGCTGATGCATTTGAGTTCGTCCCACTTGAGTTTGCAAGTACTGAATTTGGCATCACTTATCTGGACTAGTATGTCTGGCTGAATGTAAAGATCAAAGATGCCTTCTAGTGCCAATTCTTCAGCGTCCCAGTTGGCATTGCCAGAAGGTTTGGTGTCAGTTAAGTGATGATTGAAGCCATTCATTTTGGTGATAGCTTCAAAGCGCTTTGACCAAAGTGGCCAATTAGCTGTGCCCAAGATCTCCATCAAGATCCTGGTGGGTTGCATAAAGATAGGGAGGAGTGTCATTTGGAAATGTTAGGTAATAGGGAGAATTGCCAATCCGGACCAGCAGAGCAATTATAGCTGGATCAATTAGAGATCAAATCAGTATCTTTGACGTGTGATGTAACTGTGTGCACATCAATCCTTTGGCTCCAGGGACCAAGGGAGTAAGATGTCGTCTGATAACAGAGGTTTGTGGGGAAGGGAGGTGTTATAGGAATAAACGTGTGTGGTAGTCTCTGTGGACTTTAGATATGGGCAGGGCCCATAACCTGTTGAAAATGCGCAGTGCATGTGATTAGATAGCAGCAGATGATAAGATTGCAGGCAGATCTATCAGACAATAGTTCAGTTTAGTTGATACAAAACTGATATAAATAATGTACCTATCAGACAATAACTACAATGCATTATCAGTACAGAGCAATAAGATATCATAGACTAGGTACTCACTTCAGTTTAGTTGATACAAAGCTGAAGTGATCTATGTGCTTTGTGGCATTCTTAAGTACCTCAGACCACCACTAAGTGCAGTGCAGCTAACTACCATTATGGATCACTAAGTATGTCCAAGGATCAGTGGTAACTAGCTACCAATTGTCCAAAATCATCTAATCAATGTCTCTAATGCGTGCTGCAGCGTATGAGCTGAAGCCGGTAATGCCTGGTCCAGGTGATCCAATGCGTCAACGCATCAGAGTTGTGATTGCATCACAATGCACCTGGGGCTCAGGCCAGTGCTGATCTCAACAGTGGTGACCCCTCCATGACTTAAACTACCAAGACCACCTATCACACATCCCTGCTACAGAGCAGTTAAGTCGTTGCACCTTCACAGACACCTACACCACTGCCTTCCATGCTCACATCGTCCACACTTTTGTGGTGGAACCCTCCAACACTGCCCTTGCCACCCAGTATAACCTCACCCCTTTCGGCATCTGTTCCTCTGTAGGAATACATGCCCTGGATGCTGACTTTCCCCTTGGACACCTCACCTACATTTTTAACACCTCTTTGTTTAGAAAGCTTCTTACGTTACCCCCTATTTACCATCCTGAATATGAAGGCTCTTTTTGCTTATCTATCATACACAGCTTCTTGGATGGACATCTAGCCTTCATGTATGGTTACCTACACTTTGAGGAAGGAAGTAACCAAGTATCCTTGCACTACTACTTGACCTATTTGGTCGACACCATACATTTTAACCCTCAGCTACTTCATTTCTGCTTCTTGCCTTGCATCCCTGCCAACCCTCTCGAATTAATCGAGAATTATCATTTACATACTATAGATCTTGCACACAGTTCTTAAAAAGTAAGAACCATCCTTGTAACACCTCAATAAAGATTGAATAAAGTTCCTTTCTTCTCTTAACTAAAGTGCCATGAGAATACGCCTTAGAAGAAGACGAAGAAGAAGACGCTATCACTAGACACGTCTTAAGTCTAAACCACTATCGAACCTGGGCCTCCACAGCATTCCCTGTCACCACCTTAACCAACCTACACAATGTACCAGGAATTGAACCGCCCCACGAAGACTTCCCTCACCTGGTTGTCAAAGAATTCCTTGAAGTCTTACCATTTGGACAACTCCTAAGCCATGATGAGCACACATTATACCTTGAAACCCTTAGTTGACTCCTGCCACCAGCATGACAACAATTATTGTATTGGCAACTCACTCAAGCAAAAAACATCCAAGGACAACCAGTCAATTATCAATCGCTACACTCCAGTGAATTGAACCTTTGGACCAGGATCATCCAACCACGTCACCATCTCATCATTAATTATTTAAGGACAGGGT
Source organism: Russula earlei (assembly GCA_025769875.1). Taxonomy (NCBI): domain Eukaryota; kingdom Fungi; phylum Basidiomycota; class Agaricomycetes; order Russulales; family Russulaceae; genus Russula; species Russula earlei. The sequence goes on along the minus strand of JAGFNK010000038.1, from coordinate 74,256 downwards.
ATTGCCTGTTTTACCTAGCCTGGACATATATCAGTTACTATCACCTCACTGTCCAGTTCTACCACCTACGCCTCAACAGAATACAAAGAGAAAACCAATCTTACGTCCAACTTGCTATTGTACCAGGAATACACAACACCTTTGATTGGGAAACTAACTCTTGGTTATAGGACACAGATTACAACCAACCTTGGGCAATTACCAGCCCAGATGCCTCATATACTGGTCCTCCTGCATACTACTCAGTCCCAGCAATTCTAGAAGTCTCAAGCCTTGCCCCATGACCCCTCACACCAATTCAAACCACTGTCCCAACCAGCCAGGAACATTGGTCTGCCAGCACAGAAAACACTGAGTCAAATTTGTGGACAACCAGGTGTAACTGCAAAACAGAGTATTGCACATGCAACTACTGACCAGATACACCTCCTACTCCTGACGGAATTACCTTGTGGACACCAGGCGATTACCACCTCCCATATCAGTAATTCTGGCTCCTTGACACAGAAGACACACATCATCTCAGCGAGCTCCCTCTAGAGAAACAGTTCCCAATGCAAGAGGTTTCCTTGTTGAAAGACCATTGCCTCCTACTCCCCCTGATGCCTATGTACCCTTGTTTACCAGTCATATTCCTACACCTATTATACCTCCCCAACCCTTTGCATCACCTCTTGTCAAATTGCCTGACAGTATCAACATTAGAAATACTGAACTACATTCCTATCTACCAGAGCAATCTTTCTTAGCCCTAAACCTACCTACATGATCAAAAAGGGAACTACTTGAATTCAAGAACTATTGTACACAGGCTTGGCATTTAAGAACAACACACTTTGTGGTGTATCAACATCCCACCAGAGAGATAAACGACTGTGCTATCTCACCGGCAGAATTCAAAGGATACTTGTGGAAGACCCAAGTAGTCTTAACCCAAAGTAGCATCACCGAAGAATACTCCTGAATCCACTTAAGAAAACACCAAGGAAGACCCAACACCATTCAACTGAAACCAGCCTACACCATTGCATATCCTTGGAACAACAGTCATTGGACTATAACTGTTGTCTAAACTTATGATGAGCACTAGAAGAGACATTACTGACGATGAAGAGAATCTAATTCCACCTTTATTTGAAAACCTCAGCTACAACACCCAAGACCACTGTTACCAAGGAAGATTTGCAGGTACCTCCATTATCAACCATGGGAATCTTTCAGACACTTGGTTATACAAAGACAACAATGACAAAGTCATCACTGCTCAACTTATTGCCATTTTCAGCACACTTGGCGGAGCTTGAATCCCACCCAAATCGGTGCAGAAACCCCCTCAAACATGTGGGATAAATATCTCCCTCAAAACAGCTTCAATTCATATGAAAATTATTGTCCCTGAATCGCCTGAATGAGGGCTAGGCAGCCCCATTGTTTTCATGAGATTTGAGTGAGAATTGGTGGAGCTGGACTCAAGCCACCTCCACATCTGTATTAGATGAATTACAACTCAAAATCATGGTCTATATCTATTATTTTTCCCTCATGCTGTACCCATGGGCTGTCTTGAGGCAGCCCCATAGTGTTTTTGACTCAAGTGTTGTGGTGTGCAACATTGTTTCCAGTGCAATTGGAGTCGCAGCCAGCCACTCATCACCCCTCTCGCCTCTCGATTCTGACCATCCTTCTTGTTTTTCACAGACAGAGAGGAGTGGGTTGCAAAGAGGGGTCGTATTCTGAACTCTTTCTACTACAGAGTAGCTAGGGTGTTTTTATATACAGGAGAGAGGTACTAGAGATGAAAGGCATGAAAGTGAATCAAGACTTGTTGAGACAGTCAAGGTGGTTGTGAAAGGCTTGAGACGCGAACGCATCTAGTGTGCTGAGGTGTGCATGCACGCGTGGTTGGTGGCGAGGGCTGGGCAATGTGATCAAGGTCTTGATGTTGCACACAAGATGGCTTGTGGTGTGCAGTCGGTGGACTGCCTGGAACAAGAGGGAGGTGGCAAGGGATGAAAGGGAACTGAGGTGTCAGTCTCATGTTGTGTTGTGTCGTGTTTTTGCATGTGATTTTGAGGCCAGCCATAATCTTCCTTACACCTCCCGGGGGCTTGAAACTTTGACCGTCCTTGGTCAAGCGTCTGAATGCGAGTGTTTTGAGCCTTTCACGTCTGAATTGAGGTGGTGGTTGCAGCTGCTTGTGCTGTGGAAGACATGAAGGCGGCAAAGGGCGATGGCAATGATGGAAGAGGCAAGGGCGATGGGAAATGGAGGCAATGGAGATGAGGGCAGCGGTGACGAGATGGCAGCTGCGTGGTGGTGGTGTTGTCTTATGGCGGTGGCGGTGTGGTCGTCTCCATTGCAGGTGGTGGCAACAGGTGTGGATGAGGAGCGAAGGCGTAGGCAGTGAGCGTGAGTTTGTAGATAGAGACGTAGGTGGCGAGGACTCGAGAAAGAGCATGCGTGGGGTGGCTTGCGCGGGGGTGGGATCTGTCGTCTTGTGGCGGTGGTGGTGGGGTCGTCTCCACTGCAGGTGTTGGCAGCAGATGTGGGTGAGAGCGCACGAACGGATGGGGAGGCAATGTGGGAGGCAGCGTGCAGTGTGCTGTTGGCATCGGCGACTGCTTCTCCTGTGGTGGCGGTGTGGCGGTGGCTTCTGCTCCTGTTGTGGCATGTTGTGGCTAAGTTCATGGCCGAGGCCTTCTTGGTCTTCTGGGGTGGTGCTGGTGGCAAGGGGTTGCGATGGTGTGGCGGTGCTGGTGTCGTGCGAAACTACTAAAGCGGTGGCTGAGACTGAGAAGACTGAGGCTGAGACTGAGAAAGTGGCAGCGGACTGAGCTGGTGCAATGGTGGAGGCGGACGGGGCAGAGGTGACGACTGAGGGCGATGCAGGGGCGACAGCAGCTGTGGCTGACAAGGGCGTGGCAGTGGTGGCTTGTGAGACGGTGGTGGAGACAGTGGCATGTGGTGCTAAGACATTGGTGGCTGAGGCTGAGGCTACGGTGGCGGCTGACGAGACTAAGGTGGCTGGCAAGGCTAAGAGCACGGTGGCAGCAGTTGACTGATCTGAAGGTGCGGCGACAGAGATGGCTGGCAAAACTAGGGGCGCGGTGGTGGCGGCTGAGACTGAGAAGGCTGAGGCTGAGGGCAGGGTGGAGACGGCGGCGGCTGGCGATGCTGGTGCTATGACGGACTGGGCTGAACTGACGAGTACGGGCGAGGCTAAGACAGAGACTGATGCGAAGTCAGCGGCTGGCACGACTGAGGCTACTGTGGCAACAGACGAGGCAATGGACAAGACTGAGGGCGATGAGACGACTGAGGGCGCGGGAGCAGATGAGACAAAGGCGGGGGTGGCAGACGAGGCTGCAAGGGCTGAAGTGGCGGGCGGCACTAAAACATCGGTGGGCGAGGTTGAGATGGTGGTTGTGCATGGAGCTGAGACAGTGGCCATAGCAGGCGACACTGAGGGCGCGGGAGCTGGTTGGGCTAAGACGGGGACAGTGGCGATAGGCGATGTCACGGCTGAGGCTACGGTGGTGGGGACAGACGAGGTGGCAACGATGGCAAATGCGGGCGATGCTGGGACGGCGACGGCAGGTGGAGCCAAGGCGATGATGGCTGGCGAGTCGAGGATGGTGGCGGTGAACGAGGTGACGGGAATGGCGGACGAGGTGGGAACCACAGGGACAATGGGCAAGGCAGGCGAGGCGGAGGCGATGGTGCACGATGTAGGGACAGAGGCTGGAACGGGCATGGGCGCAGGGTATGTGTATGGTCAGAATGGAGAGGTAAGAGGGACAATGAGTGGCTGGCCGTCACTCTGATCACACTGAAAACAATGTTGCACACCACAACACTTGAGTCAAAAACACTATGGGGCTGCCTCAAGACAGCCCATGGGTACAACATGAGGGAAAAATAATAGATATAGACCATGATTTTGAGTTGTAATTCATCTAATACACATGTGGAGGTGGCTTGAGTCCAGCTCCACCAATTCTCACTCAAATCTCATGAAAACAATGGGGCTGCCTAGCCCTCATTCAGGCGATTCAGGGACAATAAATGTCATATGAATTGAAGCTGTTTTGAGGGACATATTCATCCCGCATGTTTGAGGGGGTTTCTGCGCCGATTTGGGTGGAATTCAAGCTCCGCCAAGTGCGCTGAAAACGGCAATAACATATGAGCAAAATCAACAACATCTACTAAGTTAGCAATGTCTGAAACACCACAGAAGGCACTAGAGGAACTCATTCCCCCCCAATTCCTGAAATGGTGAGAGGTGTTTGATGAACAAGCCTCCCAACGTCTTCCTGCTCACAAACCATGGGACCATGCAATCAACCTGAAACCAGGAGTCACCCAATGTGATTGTGGCATCTATCAACTTACTCCCAAGGAATTACAAGCCCTAAAAGAATATCTAGACAAACATTTGAAGAGAGGCACTATTTGACCATCAAAAGCAGCTATTGCCAGTCCATTCTTCTTTGTAGAAAAGAAAGGAGGAACTCTACGACCAGTACAAGACTACAGAGCCCTGAATACAGCAACTATCAAAGATGCATACACTCCAGGGAGCCCAATACTTCACCAAGTTCAATGTACGATGGGGATACAACAATATCCACCTAAGAGAGGGTGATGAACACCTTGCAGCATTCAAGACACCTTTAGGACTTTTCAAACCCCTGATAATGACATTTGGTCTCTGCAATGCCCCAGCCACTTTTCAATGTCTTATGAACACCATCCTAGCACAATATATTGCCACTGAACAAGTGGTCATTTATCTAGATGATATATTAATCATGGCACAAACCCTGAACAAACTTGATGATTGGACACATAGGGTCCTAAAGACACTCCAAGACCACGACTTATATTTGAAACCAGAGAAGTGTGCTTTTCAACAAACCTCTATTAGCTACCTAGGCATCAATATCTCCCAAGGATGAATATCCATGGACCAGGACAAGTTATTAGGCATTACAAAATGGCCTACTCCAACCAATGTTACTGAAGTACAAGCTTTTCTAGGATTCTGCAACTTCCATTGACAATTTATCCACCAATACTCATGAATGGCATGACCCTTGTTTAATTTAACAAAGAAAGAAAATCCCTTCAAATGGGAGGACAATGAAGAAACGGCATTTAGAACATTAATCCAGGCATTCACAACAGCCCCAGTCCTCATGCTACCTGACCATACTAAACCCTTTCGACTCATCTGTGATGCAAGCAACTTTGCAGTTGGCTCAATTTTAGAACTACTTGATGAATTTAACAGATATCACCCAGTGGCCTATTTTTTGAAATCCTTGGACCCTGCACAACGAAATTACATGATCTACAATAAAGAACTCCTTGCCATTGTCTCATCCCTCTGGCACTTTCAACACTACCTTGAGTACACCACACATCCTATTGACCTACGGATGGACCATAATAATTTGACATACTTCATGACCAAACAGAAGCTCACTCAACAACAGGCCTGATGGGCACTCCTTCTCAGCAATTTTGACTTCACTATCACCCATCACCCAGGAACTATGAACAAAGCGGATGGTCTGTCCAGGCGGCCAGACTTTAAAGAGGGGATACAAAACGAAAATGATGGAAAGGTACTCCTGGATGATAAATATTTTAAAATCAGAGCAACACACACCTCTGCTACAGAACCAATTGGTGACCAAGACCTTTGACAACAACTACGATCTAGTAAAGACTACAACCCAGAAGTGTCTAATGCATTAGCAATCATTATAAAGAATGGACCAAGATGGTTGTTGAAAGGCCTACAGGACTGGAACCTTGAAGATGGACTAATATTATTCAAAGAAAAAGTCTACATCCCAAACAATGACACCCTATGAAAGAAAATTTTGAAACTACACCATGACTCTCTTGCTGTGGGACATCCTGGCCAGTGGAAAACTTATGAACTAATTAGTTGAAACTATTGGTGGCCAGGAATGCTGACATACAGTGACCCAAAAAACTGTTCAAATGTTTTGTACATTCTCATTGTATTAACCATATCTAGAGAACCACTGCAGCTAATAATATGTAACTAGGTTTGTTTTCAAGCTCTACATCATAGCTTTGTAATGGTATATGTTATACAGCATAAGCATAATTATTTAGGAAGATATAAGGTATGTTTGCTGGTGTACCCATTTGAACTTGGTTAGTGAATTCATTATTTCTCAGATTGAGATTCAAGAAGAAATGCAAAGATACCCTCTTTCAACAGGACAATGCCTCTATCCACAAGAGCAGAATTTGATAGAAAGTATTCCTAGGAGGGTGGAAGAGGTGTTCAAAGCAAATGGAGGATACACAAACTACTGATTTTTGGCATATACCCTATTTAGATACCAAGGCAAAAAAACTGTTCAAATGCATACACTGGAAGAGATACCTTGTATCTTCTTACATAATTATGTTCATAGTATATATAGTATTTCATTACAAAGCTATGATGTAGAGCTTTAAAACAAGGCCACTAACATGTTATCAGCTGCAGTGGTTCTCTAGATATGGTTAATACAATGAAAATGTACAAAACATTTGAACGGTTTTTTTGGGTCACTGTATGTCAAAAGTTACATAGAAGGTTGTGCAATTTGCCAAAGCACAAAGAACCGCCCAAAGACAGAAACACCCCTTGTACCAATTACACCAGCAGGAGAAGTATGGAAAAGCATTACCATGGACTTTATCATGGACCTACTGATTTCACAAGGCTTTGACAGCCTCCTAGTTGTGGTAGATCGATTCAGCAAAGTGATAATCATTACCCCTTGCCACAAAATGATCACAGCAGAAGAAACAGCAACATTAATCATGAATAATGTCTGGAGAAGGATAGGCCTTCTGGCTCAAATAATAACAGACAGAGGCCCTCAATTCGCAGCAAGGTTACTCAAGAACTATGGAAAAAATCAAACATCAAAGTATCATTGAGCACAGCATACCACCCACAGACAGATGGAGAAACAGAACAAGTTAACCAAGAACTAGAACAATACCTATGAATATTTTGCAACCACCAAGCAGACAATTGGGCAGAACTAATTCCCTTCATGGAGTTTGCACATAATGCCAGACAACACAGTGCAATAAACAAACCCCCTTTTGAGGTCTGGTACAGTTTTAACCCAACATTTGCTCCACCCCTTGCCTTTACATCAAAGTTCCCTTCAATCCAAGAAAGACTAACAAGACTAAACCAACTCAGGGAAGAAGTAGCTGTTTCTCTGAACCAAGCAACCGAAATCATGAAACAATCAGGACCTCAATCTCCAACATTTCACTTTAAAGAAGGGGACCAAGTATGGTTGGAAGCCACAAACCTACGAACCACTCACCCAAAAGCAAAACTAGCCCCTCGATGCTATGGACCATTCAAAGTCACCACTGCATATCCAGTAAATGTTCGCCTTGAATTGCCAAAATCTTGGAAGATACACCCAGTTTTTCACCATTCCTTGATTAAACCTTACAAAGAAACCTTTGCCCATGGCCCTAACTTCTCAAACCCACTGCCTATACTGGTCGAAGGAGAAGAACAATATGAGGTAGAACAGATCTTAAACTCTCGACTTTCCCCAAACTGCAAAGGGTTCCAATACCTAGTCAAGTGGAAAGGATACTCTGCCACAGAGAATACTTGGGAACTGGCATCTAACCTATCAAGAGCACAACTACTTGTCAAAGACTTCCATTGGAAATATCTGAAAGCGCTTAAAATGGTTCCCATCAGGGGTAACCCCTAACAAATAGCTCCCACCATGACTTCCGTCGACGACTACCTTTATCCTTGTTACCAAAGAATGTTTCAAAGAGTCCCTGCAATCACATGCACCCAATCAACCACAGCTATCCCTAAAACAATCCATAGAACACAAGGGAGTTCCCACAATTGAACAAGACTTCGACTCTACATATGCAAACTACTCCATCTTCCAAAGAAACAAGAAACCCCTACCATTGCAGGAGCAACAAGTCTATAAAGAGGGGATGAATGTTACAAACAAAGGGCAGGACCTAGCCATATATTGTCCTATTATACTCAAGAGAGACCTCTCTTGCTTTACATTGCCAACACACTTCCATTTCTTGGGCTATCCCTCCTGTGGTGCAAGATATTGCTATTGCAAAGGCACTATAACACAACCAGGCACCCATTTCCTAATCGGGTAATCATCGCGTGGCAGCCACATGGCCACTCAGCCACCAAGAACCCAAAACAGCAGCATGAACTCCTACAAACCATTGCATAACTCATATGACATCATCTAGGCTCCAGTGACATCATGGCTGACTGAGCAACTCCCCAATGACCTCATCAACTCACTAAGTGCTCCACAGTGACATCATAAGCATGTCATCGCTCCACAGTGATCAGTAATATGCTCAGTAAGCCTGAAACCTGACACAAGCGAGTTTATGCCTCTGTAGTCCTATTGGATGGTACCAAGGAGTCTAGAATAGTTCCTGTCCTTTGTAATCAACCCTGTACACAGTATATAAGCCACAATGTAGCATGCCAGTCATCAGACTGTCCATTTGTGATACTCTCATCTTCCTGGGTACTCCCCCACGACCACTCAGTTTAAAGACTTCCCTTGCCTCCAAGGTACTCTTCAATGACCACCTTGTCTAAAGCCCCTTCGTTGCACTGGCCTCCCACCTTTGCCTCTGCCTCCAGCAACATGTACCAGTCCCCATCTGGTACATTCTAGTCATTTGGCTCGTCCTCTTGTTCAATGCTGCCTATGCCACGTATCATCTGTTCTGACCCTTGCCCACCTGCTCCTGAGTCCTTAAGGGTCAGCAGTACGTGTCTTGACAGGCTTCCCATGCATGGGCCATTGACTCATCATCCTTGTGATCATTGAGATGGAACTGCAAGTTGCAGCATGCATGACATTGTAGGCCATGTGTGATGATGCAAAGAGTCTGGTTGTAAGTCCAATGTAGGACTGCAGGGGGAGGAAAACCAGTCTGTTTGGTTCTGGCCATGTATAAGAGCTGAGTGAAAGACAAGACAAAAGAAAAAGGGAATTGCAGAATTATGTAGTGCCTGCTTGACTCTCCGCCCATTGGGAATATGCTTATTGAAATGCAGTGGCCTCCTTTTTAGGAAATAGGTATGATCTGCATGCATGGAAGGAGAGAGGCAAGATGCAAGCAAGCAACTGTGGGAGAGAGAGAGGAGAGTGAGTCCAGGGAAGATCAGAGTGCCAGCATGAGGAGGTATGTACATTCTTGTGGGGTCAACCAATATACCCCCCCCATTCACATGTGCAACACAACACATATGCACATATATGTAAAACAGATATTGATATCAGCAATGAGACATAAGTTTACAACATCCTGCTCATTAAGGTATGAAAATGGCAAGCAAATAAATAAATAACATGGGGTTGTGAGGCTGCAATTATATGGACCCAGGAGAAGGGGAGAACCAGGAAACATGAGACATCCACTTAGCCACAGTGACAACCACTACATACCACCCCAGCAGACTACCATCCTCAGAAGCCTGAGCACATTATGTCACTATTTAGCCAGTGACCACCTCTGAAACATGATGTACACACTGTGAGATACAAATTCAGATTCCAAAATATGAACAATCACTGACTCATGGTGGAACAAAGGGGGGACCTGATTTGTGAGCACAAGTGAAGTATCTGTCCACTACATGGCCTGTGCAAACCAGAGAACTACAGGCCATAAGTGCCCTATCACCATGTTGCAATAATTGCCCCAATGACAGAGATATGCACTTTCATGCAAAATTCTCCTGGCAAAATGCTGGATCTCGCATGCTCACATATGTAAAGTGTTTTGTGAATCTGGTCAGGAATGCTCATTGTTCAGCCAGCCTGAGGCAGATCTATGATCCCAGTGACGTTGTAAGCTTTTGCTGGCCATAGTGCCAAGTGCGAGGAGTTCATATCAATGGCATGTATCAAGTTTGATTGTAGTAAATCTACAAGGACTGTATCACACAGAATAAACCATGGAACATATTGACATTGTCATGAACAACCTGCTATGGTACATGCTATATCATTTATCAATCCTGTGAAGTCCTGGAGTCAGAGCAGTGATGAGTCATAGCAATAGGTGGGAGTGGAGGGGGGACATACAGTACATACTGCTCAGATTTGCAGTCAATGGCAATGACATCCCACTCTGCATGACATAGTGGGGTTGAGGAGTCTTGATGAGTGATGGTCATGAGGTGCAGGCATTTATGCTGTCCAGATGAGCATGATGGGGAGGCAGGAGTGCAACCCAGTCTTGTGTGGCTGATCAATGGCACAATCCACAAGGGCATGCTGTAGTTTGTTGTGCACATCAAGGCTCTCCATCAGCTTTGTTTGTGCACTTCTGAGTTCCTGACACAGCACCATGAGCTCTTCGAGGAAGTTGTCCTGCTCCTGTTTGTTAAGGCTCCAAAGTGCCTTAAATAAGATCAATGGTCGCGTCTATAAACATGTCCTACCAATGCAGATATGCTTGAGTCAAGCAAGCAATACTCATGGAGGGAAGGAGTGCTAGATCCTTCTGGAGTATGGCAATAAGATGAGAGGGGCTCTGCAAATGGGGTAGGAGTCAACTGTTTGGGATTGGCAAACTAAGTTGAGCTTAGGGCTCAACTGTTACAACTGGGGGCTTTATATAGCCCTACAGGGATAAGGTTTGTGCTACTGTAGTACTGGTCAGTGCTATAGAAGCAAAAGGTGGCTCATAGAAGTGATGTTGCTTCTATGTAAACAATCTCGGTGCTGGAAGCATTAAGTGCTTCCCTAGTAGCAATCTCGATGTCATAAGTACTTTCCTAATCAAGGAAGTGATGTACATGGCAGTACAGGAACATCTGGGACAGAAGCAATGATACTCATTGCTTCTTTATTCAGTACATCTTCAGAAAGATATGATCAACACGTTCTGAACACGATATCAACAGACATAAATGGTCAAGATCTGATGCACGCATGATACTATCACCTATGGGGAACTTGCCAGTTCATGACCATCTCGCCAATTTCATTTTCCCCTGTATCTGACTGAACAACTACATTTAAAACTTCATATTTATACTATTGAGTGCCATTAATGTCATTCTAGCAATGAAAAACGGAGGTCCATCGAGTGGTTTTCAAGTTATATTTTGGCTGGGGGTCACGCCTGCATCACGCCTTCTGTCATGGTGGAGTGCAGAGTTTGATTCCAACTGGGTGATCACATACGCCAACTCCGAGGGGTCTGGGGTCACTGCTATTCTATCACCATAATGCCATGTTACAGATGGTCCAGTCGGCCAGCACAAGACCACATGTATGAGCAGCGGCTGCAGGCTGCTTTGAGTAACTACAACAATGGTATACATCGATCTTTTGCTTGTGCGGCACTGGCCCATGATGTGAGCGCTGCGTTCCGTACATTGCAAAGTCCTTATCCAATAATTTCCAAGGTTTCCTGCTGGATGCTACAAGACAGAGCTTCTGGGAGGCATAGGTCACGTCAGGAAGCCCACCAGGATAGCCAGCTTCTCAAGCCGGCCCAGGAAAAGACATTGTTCGATTGGTGTGACCAAATGTCCACGAAGGCGATGCCTCTGGATCAAAAGGCACTGCGCGCTCACGCTCTGGACCTCTCTGGCCAGTACCCCGGAATAAACTGGCACTATCAGTTCATCAAACGCAATTCCAGTCTGACTTTCTCAAAAGCAAGAGTGTTGGATCTGAAGCACGCACAAATTTTCAATAAGGCAGTAGTCCATGACTACTTTGCAAAACAACAGGAATTGGTGGATAGTTACAACGGGATACCACCGGAACATCAGTGGAATATGGATGAGAAGGGAATTCAAATGGGAGGTGGCCGTAAGAACAATGGAAGGAAGTTCTTATTCATGAAAGAACAGAAACAGTGATACCGTATCAAGAGTGACTGTCTGGAGCTCGTCTCCATCATTGAGTGCATTTCAGCAGGCAGATTTATTATGCCATCGGGCTTTGTCCTCTCAGATGGCCCACTGCCTAACTGCTGGGATTTGGAAGGTGTCGGAAGGTGAGTTTTAATCCAGCGGTATGGCAGCAAGAATTAATATCTTTGTCTTCGCAGCATCACAACATCCCCTTCTGGGTGGACAGATCGTGAAATATGCAAGTGATTGTTCCATTCTGTATTCATTCCATTTGCTACTACACATCGCATTAACAACAAGCCAATTGTACTGACCCTTGATGGGCACAGCTCACATGAGACCCCGGCCATGCAGCAACTTGCATACAACAACAATATCATACTGTTCTGCTTCCCTTCAAAGACAACACACAAGCTTCAGCCACTTGATGTGTTGGTTTTCACACCAGTCCAGCGTGCATGGTCATCGCATTGCAACCACCGCCTTGCTGAAGGTATCAAGATCACACGTTATAATGTCATCCATGAATACATGGAGATTCAGAAAGTTATCACCCCAGAACTCATTCAGAACGCATTCTGCAAGTCCGGAATATGGCCCCTCAATCTGTCGGTCTTCACAGAGGAGGACTTTGTGCCTAGCATGGCATCGTCATCTTTGTCGCGCTTCCCATCCTCATACCCAATAGAGGTTCCGACTTCGCCTCTAGCAATCAGCTCGGACCTCAGTTCCGACTCTGGTGACGGCAATTACAGTGCCTTGGACTTGGAGGAAAGTGCCATGGACATGACCAGCACTCATGAGTCCTCAACCACTAACCCACACTTGTGCGTGTGCAACTCAATAATCACGCGCGTGTCTTCGGCACAGACCATGGAGGGGGTCATTTCTAATGACGAAGTTGTCTCTCTGCTCCAAGATCAAAAGCAGAGCCATCAAGAGCTGATTGTGAAAATACAATCTCTTCATCAACAAGTTTCCATCCTCACACAAACAGTAATCATGCAAGCATTGCAACTGAGTGCAGCGAATGCACACTGCACGATCACCCAGCAAGAGGCCAACGATTTGCACACGAAGCTGGAAAATCAGCGAAAAACAACACCACATTCTTCAACAAAGATCAAGGCCCGGTTTGTAATGCATCCCGAGCTGAAGGAAGCATTTGAAGCAGAGGAACGAAACTGAATTACCTGGGAGAGACAAGAAATACAAAAGCGCACTGAGAAAGCTGCTGAAGATTCTGCCCATGCAATACGAATTAGTAAGGCCCCTTTTACCAACCGAGAATTCTTGAATCTTGAACTTGAACTTGGATTTCGGGATTTTCCAGGAGTGACAGGAGTGACAGGAGTGATGTAAGTGATATGATGTATATAATAAATTAATATGCATTTTTTTTTGTTGTCATTTGCATATTCACATATTTGGGGTTACACATGATGTGTCAGCATCAAACTCGGAGTCGAGCAGTCCAACTCAAGCTCAACATCTGGGTGCTTGCAGCCCCATTTTCACCAGAGCTGCACATACAAAATTTGCACAAAGATGTGCACCCACACATTGGTGACACATATTCTGCCTTAATGACATGCTTGCAATACCCCACTTGGAAGGAGTGGAAGGAAGGGTTAGAAAAAATATTTTACATATCACATGTAAACCCAGCAAATCACACTGGAAAATAACTCATATTTGAAATGGACTCATATTAGTTTATTATGTCACTTACATCACACCTGTCATTCCTGTCACTCCCGGAAAATCCCAAAATCCAAGTTCAAGTTCAAGATTCAAGAATTCTCGGTTGGTAAAAGGGGCCTAAAGGTACTGTCTCAAAGGTTTTCGACAACTCTCTTTCATCATACAAGCGCAAGGAAGACCTCATGATCATTGCAGGTGCACTCGAGCTCTCGATGGAGGGCACCACATCTGAGCTCACCACACGAATCAAAGAGCACCTTGCTGCACATCCAGAGTTGGAAATCAACCAACGGTTTATGGGACTCTATGGCAGATGACGTAGTAGTATGCTGTATCACTCCTCATTGTCCCTGGCCTCCGAGTCATCAGGAGGACCCTCAAACGCAGCACAACTGTTTGCACAACTGTCCTCACTGACACACCACTCGGTTTTTGCTTACAGCACTACACCTTACAATAGTACTGTACCATCATTCCAGACTGAAGAAGAACCGGATTTCACTCAATTAGATGCCCATTACAACTGTTTTCCTTAGTCCCCACCTAATCAAATTGCCTATGTAAATATGACAGGGATGTTTCATCCCAGGCAGACTTCAATTCAGCATGTGTTACATGTCCGTTACTTTCGTGACATTTGTGACTGGCGAGATGTTCATGAACTGGTGAGTTCCCCATAGGTGATAGTACAAACAGTGCAGTCCATAGTTCAGGTGTTCCAGCATCTTCCAGACCCCAAACCACTTGGTAACATTACCCCTCCTTCAGATTGGTGGTCCCACGCACCAACGATTCTAAAATCAAGTGGTGGGGTCAATGCCATCATCATCAAGGGGAGGAGGTGATGCGGTGAAGGTGTATTGGCCTTCTTCTGCTGCCTCATAGGCAGCCAATGCTGAGGCCACTATCGCCTCTGACTCCTCAGCGACGGCTGAAGGAGACATGATCTGTGGGAGTCTGTCAGAGTCCCTGGGTAACCTCATGACTGGAGGTGTGTCGGAGCAGAGAGGGGTCATAGTGAAAGGTTCTTGAAAGGTCCTGGATCCTTCTCCTTTTGCTACCTGCAGGATGCACGGGTTAGCAATGTCCTCCCTCTCCTGGTCAGACTTCCTCTTCCTGCTTGGGTGTGCCAGTTCCCATCCTTGGTGGAAGGGGCATGATCTGATGGGTGCATAGGAACGATGATAGGGAGGTACCAAGCAATGTGAGGCAGCATCTGCTGCCAATTGGTTGTGGCAATACTGGTGGGGCAGTGGACAGTACTTATTGAAGTGTCCTACCTTGCCACAATACTTGCATCGGTTCCTCTTCCTCCTCCCTTCTATCATGTTCAGTTGCTGAGGCTCAGGAATGAACTCAGCTGTCGCAGTAGATGCTTCTCCACTGCTGCTATAGGAGTGGTAGTAGATGGAGCTCTGGGGGGAAGGGTTTGGTGACGCTTCTGATCCTGCCCCTCCTTGAAGGCGCATACTGGACATGGTTTGGAGGACACCAACCTCCTCCTCTGAGTACCCTTGCGCTGTTGTAGGTGCAGGGCTGGCTGGTACTGGTTCTGGGGTAGAGGTATCATACCCCTGAGTGATGTCTGCCAAAGGCAGCTGAGGGACAAAGACAGGTAAAGGGGGAATGGGCTGCCTAGCCTGGTAGTTGGTAAGGAGTTCTTCAGCCCAGATACCTGGAGGTGTTTCTCCCTGGCTACAACCTGCTTCAATGAACTCCCAACAATGTGAGCATACTTTGGCTGCCACCATTCTCTCCTTGGCTTCAGCCCTGCCTCTCTCTACTCCTCACTTCTCGGCTAGGTATTTGCTGAGCTTGTAGCGCAGCCGTTTCTCCTCTTCTTCGAGCACCTTATAATTAGCTTCCAACATTTCTTGTTGGGTGTAAAGGTGGTCTAAGCAGTAGAGCTCTGCCTGCAGCCCATAGTTGTCATGAACCATTCCCCGGAGAGGGCCCTTGAAGGACCCTTCCTTATAGGAGGAAACCCAGCCTCTATGATGCCACCCTGTTCACACGAGCAAAAGGGGTGAGCAGAGGTGTCCACAATATCGCGCGCGCATTGTTGCGCGAGCGATTCTCGGCACAATCGACATACAGCAAGCCCCACTTAAAGGCAACCCTTCTAGCAACTAAGGACAGTATTAGAGCCTTCCTAAGGACCCTTTGGAACGACCCTAGGAACTCTACAATAGGTACTAACCTAGTATCAAAGGCCCTACAACGCGTTATTAGACCAACTCTAATAACTATAGAACGAACTATAAGGCAACACTAAGGACCTTAATAGAAGTATTAGGGTCGACTCTAAGGACCCTAACAGAACTATATAAGGGCCTTATAAGATAACACTATTCCATAACCAAACTACAAGTCCTCAAATGACCGGCCCTAAACTAACTAACAGGAAATGAATCAGGTGCTTGCACGTGTACTAAAGCAGTGAACACGTGGACAATGGAAGCTCTTACTCATCAAGAGAAGCTTCTTACTCAGCAGCTTACTGAGCATGACTGAGCATGCTCAGTAAGCACCCTCCGACTTCTTACTCATCACTCTATTGTGCTTGATAACAAGGTTATGACTTGTTCCCTATTTAGCAGCTCTCTTGTAGTATATAAGCGCTCAATAAAGTAGCGGACAGTCCTCAGACTGTCCATTTGTTTATGGCACTCTCTACCCCTGGGATACTCCTTTAAGGACCATCCCCTTGTGACTACCCTGGCCTCTTCCCTGCATGATTGCTCGACTCTCACAGTAACAGTTCCTCTCTGGTATCTGTTACTACTCTGGACTCTACTTCTTGCCCACGCAGTCTTGGACGTCTATCGACTCGTCTTCGAGCTTATCCCTCGCTCTTGAACTGGATAGTTCAACAGTGAGTCTTGACAATAGTTGCCTAGCGGGTAGAGGGTCTGTCTCCAGTGCCCTTCAAACGGCCTCTCTGTGTCAAAGCAGTCTAAATTGTGTTCGTCTTGGCCATAATTATAGAAGTTGTAACAAGGGGTGGCCTGGAGGATCTTGCCATAGTCTGCATGGCCTTCTCCATTCTTCCCCCTTACTCTTGGCTCTCCCAAGGCAATGTCATAGGCCACATACCTGGCCAGCTTGTTGCTCCAAGTCATACCATCAGGGATGTCAATCCCTGTGTGGTGTCTGTCAGCATCCCATTGTACCCAAGGCTCTCTGGGGTGGGCAACCTGGTCAAGAGTGCTGGTAGGGGATGTCACATCCAAGTCCCCAGGCTGAACATCGACTTGGTCAGCAGGGGGTCCAAATTCAAGGGGACGCATGTCCGCTTCTCCTTCTCCAGTGCTATGTTCATCCATTCCTTGGAAGAAGGTGAGGAGGGAAGCATCAGGAGTGGTGATTTCAAGTGGCCCCTCTGCACCAGAGAGGTCAGATTGGGGAACAATCTCATTAGTGGGAGTTTGGGACATTTGTGAGCAACAATATGGGGGTGAGGAAGTAGAGGGCATCTTTTGCTGGACTTTTATAACCCGTATGGCAGCGGGTTTCTTTCTGTGGTATTCCTCTATTAGTCTAGACGCTTTGATGTTCTCTACTGGCTCCCAAGAGTCATGGGCTTCAGAGTATCCTTCCCACCAAACTTGATACTCCACTTGTTTCCTCCTTCCAGTTCGTCTTGAACCTAAAATCATTGCTACTTCATATTCCTCTTCTCCTTCCACCAATTCTGCTTCTGGATTGGTGTAGTTGGCCCCATGCTCCTCTGTCTCCTTGTAAGGTGTCAATAAGGATGCATGAAATGCATTATGGATCCTCTTTAGACATGGACAATTGTTGTAGCTCCATGAAAGCATCTTCAGGCTCTGTGGTGTCTTTGAATTCTCTGAAGAAGTCATCCACAAATTCGGTCCAAAAGAACATGTCAGCTGGATCCAGCTGCATAGGTGCATAGGGAGATGGCAGGTCCCCATTTCTTTTTGCTTGTACCAGGTTCATTTGGTTGACCACCCATTCATGCACCTTCTCTCCTTTGATGTAGATGAGAGCTAGGGCTACTCACTTCATTGGAATAGTCATGGTCGGGTTGTCACTGTTAAGCAGATTCCATAGATTGAAATTTGAAGACTTCAGGAGGGTCTCCTTTCAGAGATCCATTGCCTCCATGGGGGCCTGGTGCTGGCTAAGGTGCCAGGTTTGCCCCTGGTCCTACAGGAGGTGCTGCAGGTGGTCTGGAGGGCCTCCTCTGGGTGGGCCTCCTCCTGGTACTGGTGGACCTGCGGGTCCAAAGGGGACTCCTCCACCTCCAGGTGGTCCTCCTGCACCAGGTGGATGGCCTCCAGGGTTTATTACAATGGTAGGCCCTGTTCTTCCACCTGCTGTCTGGGTGGCAATGGTGGCTGTCTGCATTGCTGCAATGGTAGCCATTTCAACCAATTCTTCTGGTTCTTCAACAATTGTTGGTTCAATGGGTGAGACATGTACTGTCTGCTCTAGTCCTTCAGCTAGCTCCAATACTTCTGGTGCTTCTGCTTTCTGATCTGTAGTCGGAGGGTCCGACTTCTCTGTTTCTCCACTTGATGACTTTTGTATCAATGGAGCTGGGTTGTCTACTACTGGGCTTCTGGGTTCCCAATGAGTAGTATAAGGATCTGTCTTGATTCCTAGACATAGAACCATATATTTGTCAATGTCTTCGTCCTCTTCTGCCCTTTGTGGTAATCAACAAAGTACCACTGATTGTTGATGTATTTGCAAGGAAGGTAGCTTCCTTTATATTGGACCTTGTATCTGTTAGGTCCTTCCTGGTCTGCCCAACACCAGATGGCAGTCCCTTTGATTCCTGAGGGTAGATCATCCCTCCCTCTAGCTTTGAACCAACTGAACTTGGTTCCTTGCTTCGCTTTCTGGTTGAACTTTATGCATATGCTATGTTCACCTTCGATCTCCAGTTTGTCCACTTGCCACTGCCTTTCCTAGGGAGTCGGTACTTGTGTGCCCGCTTACCACTGTCTCTGCCAATGACAGTAGGGGTCTTTACAAAAGTATGTGTGTGTTCAACCATGCTGCTCATCAAGAGTCACGTAGTACACCTTCTTCTTGTCGTGGAGAGGTCTGTATAGATTCTCTCCCTTGACTACTTCAGTGTAGGTTGCTGACCGTATGATGACTAGATCCTAGTCTTAAGGCTTCCTGCCTATTTCTGGTTCACTTTCACAGCAATGTCTGTGATAGAAGCTCAACTTATGTTAAGGCTCCAAAGTGCCTTAAATAAGATCAATGGTTGTGTCTATAAACACGTCCTACCAATGCAGATATGCTTGAGTAAAGCAAGCAATACTCATGGAGGGAAGGAGTGTTAGATCCTTCTGGAGTATGGCAATAAGATGAGAGGGGCTCTGCAAATGGGGTAGGAGTCAACTGTTTGGGATTGGCAAACTAAGTTGAGCTTAGGGCTCAACTGTTACAACTGGGGGCTTTATATAGCCCTACAGGGATAAGGTTCATGCTACTGTAGTACTGGTTGGTGCTATAGAAGCAAAAGGCGGCTCATAGAAGCGATGTTGCTTCTATGTAAACGATCTCAGTGCTGGAAGCATTAAGTGCTTCCCTAGTAACAATCTCAGTGTCATAAGTACTTTCCTAATCAAGGAAGCGATGTATGTGGCAGTACAGGAACATCTGGGACAGAAGCAATGCTACTCATTGCTTCTTTAGTACATCTTCAGAAAGATACAATCAATGCATTCCAAACGCGATATCAACAGACATAAACAGTCAAGATCTGACGCACGCATGATACAAACAGTGCAGTCCATAGTTCAGGTGTTCCGGCATCTTCCGGACCCCAAACCACTCAGTAACACTGTTCAAGACAATCAATCCTTCCCTGGAAAGGATGAGAAGCCACGCAGTCATGGGCTTGATATGCAGAGTCCAGCAACATTTCTTCTTCAGACTTTTCTTTGTCATCCATTGTAGCTGTGAGGTGATGCTCCTGCCACTTCTGGCAAAAAATGCACTGGGACAGATGTGTCATGATGGCATGCAGCCTTTCATTGTATCTCCAAGTCAAAGGCTTATGATGATAAGTCTTTTGGCCGCTTCTGCCAAACAGGGACCATGATGCAGACATAAAACCACTGCATCTGTGAACAAGAATTTCTTTGGCTTTGGAGATGTCTAAGAAGGGACCTCAAAATGGAGAGCTGGGATGAGGATATGGAGTGAATGAAAAATGGTGGTGGTGGGATTTACATATTGAGCTCCAGCCTGCTCATATGTTCCTGCCATGCTTTATGCACTTGAGCCAAATAGATTTGAGCAAGCTGAGCCAATGATTGGCTTGTGGTGAAGTGGGCTAGTTAGCCATGGAATTCCCAATTGCAGCATGAAACACATTGCTGGCAATGTGTGATGATGTGTAGTGTCTCGTTGTTAAGTCCAATGTGGGACCAGCCTCAGAGGACAAGCAGTTCTGCTTAGTTCTGGTCTGAGTGAAAGACAAGACAACAAAAATGGGAATGTGGAATTTGCATACTGCCTGCATGTGCCTTGCATGAGAATATGCTTATTGAAATGCAGTGGCTTCCTTTTCTGGAAATAGGTATGATCTGCATGCATGGAGAGAGAGGGAAGAGGAAGGGAAGATGCAAGCAAGCAACTGTGGGGGAGAGAGAAGAGAGTGAATCCAGGGAAGATCAAAGTGCCAGCATGAGGAGGTACATACATTCTTGTGGGGTCAACCAATCCCCCCCCCAATCACATGTACAATGCAACACATATGCACATACAGATATTGATATTAGCAATGAGACAAAGTTATTTCATGAGTAAATTTACAACATCCTGTTCATAAAAGTATGAAACAGCCCCAGAAGCCTCCAGCTCAACAGTGCAGCACCTGTGTTTTGACTCAATCACTTTCCCCACTTGCCCAGTCCAGCGGTGTCCAATAATGAGTACCTTGTTGCCTTCGGATGGCGGCCATGGGATTAGATAGGTTGGGTTGATGGAAATCTGGGTGGGTCTCCCACTCTGGATCACAGAGACAACAACTTCATTTGATTGTGCTTCGATCTTTTGCCTTGCAGCTGGAACTGTCTTTGCACCAAGTCCCTCTATCTTGGCATGTAAAGATGATATTGGGACACCCCAAACATGAAATGGGATACATTCCTCACATAACCATTCCTGGATTTCTTCCACAAAGAGCCAGTGTTTCCAGACTCATTTGGAATAAGCATGAAGAATTCAGTATTCACCAAAGGACTCACCAGGTCCTTGAGGCAGGCTCCAAGGTGAGGATGCGCTCTCCTTGTGTTCCACAGGTTCTGGAGTGATTGACCTTGGTAGATCTTCTGGAGGAGGTGTAAGGTTGGAGCAACCCAACAATGCTATCAACATATGTCTATCAAAAACACTTGTGAGGGGAGACGTAATGAATGGGTCATCATGGATTGTGAGGAACTCACTCAAGTTGAATATCATCAAGCTTGACCCATTGGTGTAGTGGGCCATGAGACATCAGCTTTGCATCCAATTCAATGTCAACACTACTCCTGTTGTCTGCTTTGACAAGACCATAATACCCCTTTAGGGGACCTCTGATAATAGAGACTCTCTGTCCCTCCCAAATGCTATTGTGCTTGGGCTTGGGCAGAGCCATGTTTTGGATGCCCAAAACTGCTATGTTGTCTTCGTCAATCAGAACCTGAAGACTGTCTGTATTTGCTGGAAGAATGGATCTCAATAAACTCATGTGCTGCTTGTTGGTCTCATCTATAATCTCTGCTCTGCCACCAGAGATTTGCGTTACAAGGCCCCTGTGCATGGCCCCACCTGCCCCAGGAAATCCAACATACAGACCATGCTAGAGTTGGAAAAAATAGTGGGGAGCAGCATAAAACTGAAGGCTAAATGCTGATGTATTAATCTATATGACCAAGCATCAGTGAGCAAGACATCAGCGAAGCAGAGAGGAGGGATGGAGATGCACACCTCTGTATTGGTTTTCTTATCCAGAAAACTCACTTTGTGTTCCTTGTGATCCATGGTAATGACCATGCCAAAGCAATCCAACCAGTGGATCTTGACATAGTTGCCTGTGAGAAAATAAGGAACCAGCTCCCATAAGGTGATACTGATTATAAGGCCAGAATCCTGTTTGGGAATTTGAGTGACAATGTCCACAACATTGTTTGAATGTCTCCAATTTGGCCAATAATACCAGAATATTCACCCGATATCACAAGGATCCTGTTACCTATCTGAACTGAATCCTGGGTGAAACATCTGAGATTTGCAGTGAACGCAGGAAGGCCTCGAATCCTATCTGATTTCCCAAACAGAGTGATGTTGAAATTGCAATGCTCCAAAATGCAAAGGATGGACCATGGCAGAAGCTCAAATGCAAGCCCATCCTGGTACAAACATCCTTTGAAGCCAAAATGGCCAGGCCCGAGAACTTTGACTCTGTTCTCACCATATTGTTGGGTGAGTTCTCTGGCAGTCCATGCTTGTGGAGATGGATGCCCATCTCTCTTCCACTTGCCCCCAGGCTGAGGAATTTGGGGGACAAAAGCCATGACAGCATACCACTGGTTCATTGGGATGCTTGATTCACAGATGTAGCCAATGTCATCACAATACTATCCAGCTAGACAGCATACCCATTGTCCTTTCTCTATCCAAGAGCATGATAGGGGATGTGAGGAGAGTACTTTGATGCACTCTGTAGGCAGGATAAAGATCAGCTGCTTGTCATGGACAGTGACCAAGCCATTCACCACACAACAAACATCTGTGATATTGAAGGCCTCAATAAACACATGTCCTGGCATGGAAGACAGAGTGAAAGCCAATGTGACAGCTGGGGGGTGGATCTCATTAGGGACAAGGCATCAGCAGCATATCTGGAACACAACATCAGCTTCTCACCTAAGCTGCCAATTGGTTGTTAGTACCACCCCTATGAATAATGCAGTCTCACTGACCTTCACCCAGACAGACCACATATGAGGATCATCCTCCCATGGTACTCAAAGTAGTAGGGTCATGTCATTGGTGGTTGTATGTGCAAATCACGTCTGCCAATCCAGACCTGTGATCCTCCTTGTTTCATCCTCAAGGTCCTGGACTTCAACACTGGGCAAGTGTGGCAGTGGGGCATTATCATCTGATACAGGTTCATCCATGGTAACCTATAGGATATGTAGCAACCACTGCAAAGAAACTAGGGCTGCCAACCGTACCGTATACGGCTACGGCCGTACTCGATACGGTATGTATACGGCTACTATCCGTACCGTTACCCGTACCATCTGCTTCCACTTCAGCAGCCTATACGGTACGGTACGGGGTAGAAGACGGCCGTAATACGGCATTACGGGTTATTACGGTCAAGAAAACTTTGATTAAACTCAATGAATGACAATGATATCCGAGTCCAACTCTCTACAAATCCTTTTCTTTCATCCCTCCCTTTGACATGGCTCTTTTCCTTCATCCACACCCTCCTTTTTCTTCCCCTCCCACCCATGTCTCATGATGATTTTCCATACCAGGGCTCTTACAGTGTCGACCTGAGCTTGGGTCAGGTCATCAGACTCCCAAAGCATCATCCTGCTGACCATCGCCATCTTGCAGTCGCCGCTCTCGCTTTTCTCATCTGGGACATTGTGATCACAATTGATCAAGAGGTGGACGCCGTCTGGTCATATGTCCATCCTTGAATCTTTCTCTAATTCTGCCCACATCCTTCACCCTCGTTCAGGAAGCCAAATGGGCAAGATTCTTGCCCGCCCTTGCTCGGACTGCCTGCGCCTTTGTTCCAATCTCTTGTTCTAGATTTCTGCCTATCCTCAGTACGATACGTTTGTGACGTCGTGGCCATTAGCCTTTCATTAGGATAGTAGGCTTCGTCACCTTGGTACACTTTCGCTTCATCACGATGCCATACACCTATGATTCTCACCTGATTAGTGCTACTCTGTAGTCCTTGTCGCGTGCTCACATGTATGTAAACTAGTTGTCCTCAGACTTGAAAGAACAGAACTACAATCTACATATCCCCCACGAAATCGGTGTGATCCCGAGCACTTCAAGTTTCAGGCTTCTTGCTCGATCTCTTTGTTCCGTTTCCACCTGACCTGTCGCACGAACTCAGCGCCCGCCGTCTTGGCTTGCTACAGTCATATTGGGATGGAATGGCAGAAGGAATCACGGACACCAAAGGGATTCCAGGTCTAGTTGTTACCTCGGAGGATGAGGCCGAGAATGTGGCTAAGTTAATCGGAAAAGATTGCAATTCCGAACCAAGAGCAGTTGATGAGCCGCGCAGTCTGGAAAGTCCTCTCGTTCTGATCAGCGAGCATCTTTACACGGTGAGGATCCTCCAAAGGGATATCATCGGGATTGGTCAAGGCGGCAGCTCGTTAAGTTTGTTTGTAATGTACTACATGACAATCGGAAATGGTGTTGAAAGGTCAAGGACGTACGGTATAGTTGTGGTTGAAGAGCATGAACAATCCTCAGACAGCAGGTGGAAACAGGAGAAGAGGATCTTCGGTGAATGTGTCAGGAAAGAGGAGCCCTCGGCCATCACGCACGCGAATCTTGTCTGTAGCGATAAGATCGTGCTAGGACTAGTGTTAGTACTGGATATAGCTAGATAGAAAGTGTAACTGACCTCAGTCTGTATGAATCAAGACTGAGGTGCGAGAAAGATGGTATAGTACATTATATACTTGAATAAGACAAAGGTAGAGTGGCATGAAAGGAAAACCACGTTATCGAAACGTGCATATGTGTGAACCTGGAGCTGGGACTTCCGAGCTGATGTTGTCGTCGCGCTGTGGCTGCAACTCCAACATTGTCGAGGGTCTCTTTGTTGTTGCCATACAGTGGTGCGAGGTCGACATACGAGGACGTCTCGTTGATGTTCATGTCTGCATGAGACGTGCAGAGAACGCTTTCTGAAAAAGTAGATCAGAACAGCGTGCGTCAAAACGTAAGGATAACTTACTATGGATGACAAGCGCCGCAAACAAAAACGTCATGCTGAACAATCTAGCTGGGTGACTGACGAACTGGAACCACAGAAGTCAATAAATGGTGGAAGGTGCCAGAATGAAAAGTGGCTCAACCGTTTCACGCTTGTGTAGAGTGTCAAAGACAAGGCCAGCGTCTGGAGCATGTTGCGAGGGGATGCGTCTGCTGCACGCTGCGCGCATACAGTTTGTGAGCCTTGCCCGTGTTGGGATCGCAGACATTATTATGAGGGCCATCTGGGCTGCGGTACGTATATTTGAGCATGATGTACGTCACCAGAGGTCGTCGT
This sequence comes from Russula earlei, assembly GCA_025769875.1. NCBI lineage: Eukaryota > Fungi > Basidiomycota > Agaricomycetes > Russulales > Russulaceae > Russula > Russula earlei. The sequence continues at coordinate 49,282 of JAGFNK010000038.1, read as the reverse complement.
AAACTGGGTGGAGCAGAACACGAAGCCAGGACGCAGAGAGTACACACATGGACCGCAGAGATAGAGTGACAAACGGAGCTCTACCAGCTTATTCTGGAGATCGTGAACCTTGTCCTTGAGAATTCCGTCTGTATTTTTGGCAAGGAATGCGACGACGTGTTCGCGCTGTGTTGCGAAGTGGTGCGGGCATGTTAGCTGATACAGCATATACGGCACAATCCGACATGACTTACAGCCATCGACGTACTTAAAGATGCCTACTATGCCCACGTCATCACAGAGAATATACTCGGGCCGAGCGATCAGGAAATTGCTATGACGGACGGCTTGTAATACGAGCTGACGCTCTTCTTGAACTGGAGAACACGAACGATGCACGGCAGATGAGCCACGGCACATGCGCATGACGACTCGAAGCAGCGTGTGCGTGCTTACCGCGGCCTTGAAATCTCTCACGGCTCCTCGTTGTCGCTAAAGTGGCGCAACCGACTGGATTGGGTTGAAGACCTAGCCAACAGTTGTGAGCAGCTCATATGCGTAGTTGGCGACATGACCGACCGAGGCGCGGACGAGGAACTTGGAGGATGGTCTGGAAGATATGTCAATGGTTTATGGGGCGTGGGTGCGGAGATGTGATATAGGGAAGAGGGAGCGGCGAGCGGTGAGGAGCGTCGTGGTGCCTGGTTTTAAGGGGAGGACTCCAAGACGGGGTTTGTCTTGCAACTGAGTACAACTAATATACAGTACGGCCCGTATATACGGCTTGATGGCATCCCTTATACGGTACGGTACGGGTAACTTACCATACCGGCAACCGTACCGTCAGGGTACACTTCCACTACCCGTACGGTACGGTACGGGATACCGTATTACGGTAGCCATAAACCATATGTGTACAGGTACGGTCGGCAGCCCTAAAAGAAACTGTGAGGTGAATTACCAAAGTCGTCAACCTCCCCCTCTGACTCATACTCTTCCTCTTCATCCTCAAGCAAAAGGATTGCTTCAAGATCAAGGAATTCACTAGCCTGCAAGAGGAATTTGCTCAAGATTTAATTTGTGAACAGACTTGAAACTCACTGAGAATTTAGACATCCTTCAACAGGTATTTTAGTGCAAAGAGTGAGAGGTGAGAGCAAACACTTTATGCTTCAGAACTTTCTGACAACATTTTATATATCACATATAAGCACAACTACACTCATATGTAATAATCACCTACTGAGATTGTTAAGTGAGGAGGGAGGGACAGTTGCAACTTCAATGCAGAGCTGGCTTGAAGACTTGCCAAGCTTCCAGCCTACCTGTCCACCTTTAAAAATATCCATACTGTTCTTTGGGAGAAACATGCAAGTGGACTGCCCTGTGCCCCATCTGGTACTCACTAAGAGCAACCAGATCACTCCATACACCATTGAACACATGAATAGCAAGGGACAAAAAGTCTCTTGCCTCACCCCAAAAATTATTGATACAGTGCAAGTCAGCAAGTCAACCTTTAAGGATACAGAGGGAACCACATTGCATGCCAAAGATAGTCGACACCCTGCACTTTATTTCCTCCTTCTCTTGATTTACAGAAGCAAGCTCAGTAGCCAAAAGGCTCAATATGTCCAGGGAGATGGATTCCAAGAGGTGAAGGCTGTGATGAACAGACTTGCCATGAACCACAAGGTGGCATGCATGTGTTGTCATGGCATCCTTGGCAATTGTGAGCACTTCAAAAATTGCACGTTCAGCCTGGCTGGCCCAGTTGAATGTCACAAGGCTCAAGAAGCCTGGATGTAAATTGACTTTCAACTTGGCAATGACATAATCACTTTCAAGCAACATCCTAAGACAGACATTGTTAAGGTATGGGTATATTGAACTAGATTGGACTTACTCATCAATCACAGTCTTGACAAGGGCAAGGTGAACACCACATGCCAATTCACATGTCCATGCACATTGTAGAAAGTCTTTAAGCTTGTCCAATATTTTATGACAAAGAGAGAGGTTACTTGCCTGCACAAGCACCAGGACAGCAGAGGTGGCATTAGCAGTCTTACAAATTGCCAAGTCAATCACAGGGCCATGTACATCCTCATTGATGGGAAATGGGGATGCAGAAAAATGGTTTACATTCTGGTTTGACAAGAATTCTCACCCATTGCCGATCCTGGTGCAAATCAAGCTTTTGAAAGGCACAGGAAGTGCACAGACTGCAAAAGAAATCAAGTGAGTGTTTTGGGCTACCATGTGGGCCTGTGATGCCAAGTGTGACATAATCCCTGTCATCCTGGATAGGACAAACTGGGATACAGCAGTGAAGATGAGTATGTAGTGAATCAGGAGAGGGATAGCCTTCACAGCTCCTGTTGGTGAGCCAAAATGAAGGAGGAATTTTAATATATGACAGATGATGTCAAAGGTCTGGCATGCAAGGGCAGTATATGAGCAAACATGGGATAGGAAGAATAGTAGTGGGTGTGTCGATGCATCACAAGGGTTGATAGTAACACCTTGGCTTTGCATTGGGGATAAGCTTGCTTATGGGGGTCTGAATGACCATAGATGATATTATTGCTTTCAAGCCTTTTATAGTTGGGATTGCCAACAGTGACAGTGATTAGCAATTGTATTTCAAAGAGACAGGTAATGGGTAAAACTCACTGGGATGATGTGAACCATTTACAATGGTTGTATGTGCATATGTGTATGTGCATATGAGATCCATCAAGCACTGTGCCCAAGCAAGCCAGTAAGGGCTTCCCATGCATGCTACACTGTTGTTGGAACTGTGACAAGCAGAGCTTGCAACAGGGTTGGACTCACAGGCCAGCTGCACCTATGACAATAAGCAGTATTCAACAGCATTTATTCATGGCATTCATTCACCTTTGTTCTCATTCCAAGGGTGCATTCTATCCTATCCCATATTGACTCATAATTGTATGTATTGTTCCAATCAATAAAGTCAAGCAAGCAATTGGGAACATCATCAAGTCAAGGTAAAAAAGGACAGATGCCCAACAATGGTGTATCATATATACCCAATGAGCAGTAGGTTAGCATGAGGAGAATAACACTGCACCTTTTTTTAATCATTTGGAGTATGTCTGGATTTTGGTGAATATGGGCATTGTCCATGGTCGAGACAGAGTTCTTTCCAGGGAAGGGATTCATTTTTGAAAGGACACCTCAGATGAAGTTGGTGAATAGTACAGATGTGAAAGAGCCCTCAACCAGCTTGCTATAGATGATGCCATTGAATGAGAGGGCTGGGAGAAGCGGATATTTGGGTATTGGATATAGCAGTCTAGTGTAAAATTGGATTGCAGGACACACCTTTTTCCTCAAACAAAAAAGCCCTTCGTAATGGCCGCTTTCCCAGATATTGCCCATGCTTGCCCTCAAATGTCAGTTTGGCAATCAAAGGCACTTTCATCTACAAAAACTGCCTGGTCTGCAATGTAGGTGGTGCCAAAGGTATGCTGATACCAAAGGCGCAGTCTCTCATTGCGCTCACGGGCATTCTTGCTCAGCTGTGGCAAGTCAGCAGCACTTGTGAGCTTGAGGTCAAATTACTTACCTTCTTTATTGTGAAGCCACTCCTTCTGAGGGTATGTATGCCATATAGTTGACAATGATGTGTCCACACCAGTCCTTTCTTTTAGAATATCTTTCAGCTCATTAAGATAAGCATCAGGGGTATGGAGGATGGTGCCTTGAAGAAACTGAAAAATGTAAATTGTAAGAATAATTAGAGAATGTGGGGAACTCACTTGTGCTTCCTGCATTGAAAGAATTTAGTCTGATGGTTGGAATAAATTGTCTGGGTGATTGGCTGTTCCACACATTTTGAAATTGGTCAAGATGCATTGTATGGTATGACAAGGAACTCTGGTGTGATAAGTGATATCACCAAGATTCAGACTGGAAGACATGTGTAGGATAATCCAGTGGGCATCATCAGATAGAAGCTGCTCTTGTGGCATAAGGAAAGGACATTTGTGTTGTTGTGACAGTGATATGTGAAAAGAAAGAAGCACTAACTAACTCTTGGGTCAAAAACACTATTGGGCTGCCTCAACACAGCCTATGGGTGCACTTTGAGGGAAAAATAAGAAAGATAGATGATCAATTTTAGATGTAATGTATGTAATATACATGTGCAGGCTGCCTGAGTCACTTCACCAATTCTTGCTCAAATCTCATGAAACATATAGGGATAGATAGCCCTCATTGAGGCAATTCAGGGGATATAAGTTCTATTGAAATTCAAGCAGAAATGAGGGAAATATTTGCCTTGCATGTTGAAGGGGGTTTTTGTCCTGAATTTGTGGTTACAAGCGCCGCACCAAGAACACTGAAAATGGCAATAAAGAAAGAGAAGATCCATTATACATTATAGTCTTGCTTTCTCACTGGGGTGTGCCTTCAGCAGGGTGCTTTGAAACATTCTCTCCATGTGTAATCTTTTTTTGCTTGAACCCCTTTTTTTGCTTAAATGGAGAAGAGGTATATCATAATCTCACAATCATCACCACATATAATCCATCTTATCTATAAGGCCCATATTAGCCTTGACATGAGAAGCAACAAAACTTTAAATATCATCCTATGAAAGAGCAGCCATTTATCATAGCACAGGCAACTCATCTGCCGATTAGTAACTGCCTCTAAGGTGACCACTTGAGAAAAACAGAACTCTTATCATCATCCTATCCAAAACAGCAACTCATCATATGGCCAAGTCAATTGCCAATCACTATCTGTCTTTGATGTTAATCACTCAACCAACCATAGTGCTACTGCTTAGCCCAGTTATTGCCATTTTCAGTGCACTTGGCAGAGCTTCAATGCCACCCAGAACTGTGTAGAAAACCCCCTCAAATATGTGGTATGAATATCTCCCTCAAAACAGCCTCAATTCATATAAAACTTATTGTCCCTGAATCGCCTGAATGAGGGCTAGGCAGCCCCATTGTTTTTATGAGATTTGTGTTGAATCGCACAGTGATAAGGTAGATTAGATCATAATAGATCTAATAAAAATGATATTCAGTTTCTGTGAGAAGAAACTACTTGTGTCATATTTACCTAATAAAAATGATACTACAATGCATAATCAGCTACTGGTAAGATCATGAGATAGTAAGTACTTACTTCAGTTTCTGTGAGAAGAAACTGAAGTATCCACTATATGTATGACGCTCTTAAGTATCTGAGAGCGTCCCTAATTATTTTGTCTGTAGTAACTAACAAATTGTTTTCACAATCGCTATGTGCTAGCTACCAATTGTCTTAGATCACACTATCAATTTTGTTATCATATGTGTTTCAGCAACTGAGCTGAAATGCTTATGTGGTCTGGGCCTGTGGGCTGCCCGGACAGTTTGGGCCAATGTGTCAATGCCTCGGTTACTCTTTATCTCAACATCCCCCCATGATCTAGACAGTCAGTAGATTGGATCAGATGAGACCTAACCCTGTGATGAAGGAGTGCATTCGTGCGTGGCATGCGTGCATCTTGGTAGACCATTAGCAAGTGGGTGAGTTGATAAGGCTGTGTGAGTCAAGAGACTCCAAAAGGAAAGGTGAATGCATGTGGATGCAGAGTCGAGAGACTATCTATAGAGTGTTCAGATCTGCACATAGGGGAGGCTGCTGTTAAAACATTAATATATTGCCTAGTCACCATAGGCGTTGCTACTCCGGAGTGCTTGATCAAATGGATTTCCATGTCGGAACGGAGCGGAATACGGAAGTGGAATGGAAGTCCGCCATCCCAAGGTAAGACCTCCGAGATTACAGAAGCGGAGTGGAATCCGCCATCCTGAAGAAATCCGAGATGTGCCTTGATTGATCGATGTCTGTGTTAGCCGAGCAATCGTGTGTAATGCAGATCCCGAGGTATGATGTGATCTTGGCTAGATCTGTCAACTCATAGCGCGTAGACAAAGATAGATATTGCGCCCATAGATGTGAGCGTTGAGACCACAAGGGTCGCCTAAGATAATGATGTCATTGGCAGAGAGGATGTGAAGCAAAATGATAGTGGAGCAAAATGATAGTGGATCCCCCCATGTCTTGGCAATGACATATGTCCACATGAGAATGCGTGTGCACACAGCTGAGATAAGTTGAATGCGAGTCACCAAGGACTCCATGAGAATGCAGGTCCCATGTACAAGAGGCCTGTGTAAGACCAAAAAAGTGTTTTTGGTGTGATGAAACCTTGTGATTGCTCCAAATAATTCTAATCTTCTTCACCCAGTGAGCCGATGACAAACATCGACAAGATGTCCTTGGATCTCCCGATCCAACGCTGAACAAGAGTTGCTAAGACTCGGACCTGGCTACTGGTGAGAAGGTTTCATCAATGTCAATGCCTTGTAAATTGGGTGAACCCCTGTGCAACTGAAACGTGTGCGAAATCTCCAAGATTTGCATGCTGCACACCCATTCCGATAAGATCGACAAGATCCCAGGGACCATTTTTCGCAAGCATGCCAATCATGTATGGATACACAACTTGCCACTCATTGGCAAAATCCGATAAAGTGCCTTCCCGATATGTAGCCCAGTGGTCGCTTCTGCGTAGCTGAGCCATATGTGATAAGCGCCCTCTCGGATCTGTGCGTGCAGTCCCTCTGAGACATTTGGAACATGGACGCGAATAAGACCCAAGATGTGTAATTGAGAGCGGATGCGGTGGACCAATGAATTGTCCCAATAATGCTGAGTGAGGATGGCATAAACGGTATGGTGGAACGCGTGTAACTGCCTGTATAGGTGGGGTAAGGTATAGTGAGTGTGGTGTGAGGGAATCTAATGGGGTTTCCAGAGGCGTGGAATGAAGTGCCGATGATCCAGTTCATGTGAAATTAAGGCAGAGAATGTCACCGGTCCTGTAGGGACCAAGAGTTGTGCAGGCAGAGCAGTGTCTGTAACATGTCCCCTGGCTATGCAGTATGTGCTTGTCGTGCTACCACACAATGGTCAGGTGTGTAGACATACACCCTACATCTAAAGAAGATGGAATTGTGAGACAACCGGAGTCAGTCTGTCCGTTCACAGTGTATGAAGTGTGCATGCACAGAGAATGCATGATGGAGTCCGATCATTAGTATGGACAGCAGCTTTAGTACTAAGCTCCAGAACCTGAGAGTGAGACCAGTGCCGTGCAACTTTTGAACCCATTCTGTCTTCAAGGGTCCGATTCCATCTATCCGGCACTCTATTCTCCTGTGGTAGATCTGGCATTGTTAATCTGTGTATGATCCCTCATTGAACTGATAAGTATGTGAGCACACATTGCCTTAATAGCTAGCGCCTTGTATTGGTCTCACATGCAGCAGATCGGCTAAGGTGCTGTAGATAATCTTATAGCCAAGGATCCGACCGCTAAGGGGAAACCCAGAAAAGAAGCGTTCAGTTGCCGAGTGTATATATACTCTGGACAGGATAACTGATCATGATCTGTAAAGTCAAGCGAGATCCAGGTACCGGAATCACAGTAATAGATTAACGCGCATGTGGACATATGCCTCATGCGCTGATGCTGGATGTGGAATGATAGGACACTTCTTTGCACTTGTAGAGCTGGAGTTATGAAGTTAATACACAATAGATTGTTCTCCAGCCAGCTGTGCGCGATCTTCCGATCTTTGATGTGTAAATTTGAACACCCCTCTTGAGTGTATGTGATGCATCTCTCGTTCCGAAGTAGCGTGCGCACTGTGTAGTCGCATGCATCGATCGGCCTTCGGTACATGTAGAATGTCTATGAGGGTTAATAAGGATATCTCCAAGGCCTTCTGGCCAGCAGGACGGACGCAGATCCAGTCCCAATCTGTCTGATGACTGTATAACCTCCCAGAGTAATAGATCTGGAGGCCGGAGCGCAAATAATGAAGTCGGGGGTCCGGAATGGACTAATATGATGAGGAGCTCCGTAGTCGATCAAGATCTAGTTGCTGCGTAAAGGGAAACCCAGAATCTCATATTCATCAGACGTCTGATACCTCGGTGATAGGAGCAGTATTGCCCACTATGTACACGCTGATGTTTCCATCAGTGCCTGTCACTTTTGTATTCATCGCCTTCTCCTTCCAGTAGTCCAGACTGCGTGCCCAAGTTTATTGCAATAGCAGCATTGTATCTCGGATGTAGCATTGTGTGTCTTTACCAGAATGACTATATTTTGTGAGGCGGAGAGGCCAGCCCGACAATCATCTTCATTACTGATCCGTACCTGGATCGTGTGGGGAAAGGCTCATCGGAGCACCGGAGGCTAGAATTTGTCGACGCAACAGCTGAGTAAGTGTTGGGTAACGTTTAGATAAGAATAGAGGTGAAATGAAGATTCAATATGAATAAATGGTTATATTGGAGAGTGATCCATGCATCATTTGTTGCAATCGTGGGAACGTCTGATGTGTGTCGTTTAACGTCTAGGAATGTGCGTGTAAGAGATGCCCATGTGTAGAACATTTGACATTGATCTGACGCCGCCGTATGCGCGTTTGAGTTCCTCCCACTTGAGCTTGCAATTATACAATTTAGTGTCATTTTTGTTACTGCCGATGTGACCATCTGGATGTATATTTCAGAAGTGCGTGCATCTAAAAGAGTTCTCCCTCAGCGTCCTAAGAAGTATTGCTGGAGGGGCTATCAGCTGTAACTGTAATGCGACACGTGATGGGGTAATGGCCAGTAAGCGAGATGACCAAGCGAGTGATCAAGATTGAGGAGGGAACATACTATCACCTATGGGGAACTCACCATTCCACCACCATCTTGCCGATTTCATTTTCCCCTGTATCTGCTCAAACAACCCCATTTAAAACTTTGTAGTTATACTATTGAGTGCCATTAATGTCATTCTAGCAAAGAAAAATGGAGGTCCATTGAGTGGTTTTCGAGTAGTATTTTGGCTGGGGGTCATGCCTGCATCACGCCTTCTGTCATGGCGGAGTGTGGAGTTTGATTCCAGCTGGGTGATCACCATACGCTGACTCGGAGGAGTCTGGTCACCACTGCTGTTTTATTCTCTTAATGCCATGTTACAGGTGGTCCAATTGGCCAGCACAAGACCATACGTATGAGCAGCGGCTACAGGCAGCTATAACAATGATATATATTGATCTTTTACTTTTACTTGTGCAGCACTGGCCCATGATGTGAGCACTGCGTTCCGTACATAGCAAGTCCTGGATTTCACTCAATAATGCTACTCCATTACAACTGTTTTCCCTAGTCCCCAATAAATACATTCATCCCAGGCGGACTTTAATTTGGCATGTGTTACATGTCCATTTCTTTCGTGACATTTGTGACTGGCAAGATGGTAGTGGAATGGCGAGTTCCCCATAGGTGATAGTAAACATTAGGCAAGGTGCCGTGTGATTCAACTAGGTAAATGGGGTGATAAAGCCAATCTGGGCAAGTGGAGCAAATATGCGTGCCAGATGTTAGAAATCCGATCAGTACCCCTGACGCATGGGTCAAAACTTCGATCCGGATACCGAAAGTGTGGGGTGTCATTCTGATGAACAGTGGCTCATGAAGGGGAGAGAATGTGTCGATAGACTGTGTGAGCTTGCATGTGGATTTCTGTCTTGGGAATTTAGTAGTGGCCAGGGCCCATAACCTGTTGAATCGCGCAGTGATAAGGTAGATTAGATCGTAATAGATCTAATAAAAATGATACTACAATGCGTAATCAGCTACTGATAAGATTGTGAGATAGTAAGTACTTACTTCAGTTTCTGTGAGAAGAAACTGAAGTATCTACTGTATGTACAACGCTCTTAAGTATCTGAGAGCGTCCCTAATTATTTTATCTGTAGTAACTAACAAATTGTTTTCACGATTGCTATGTGCTAGCTACCAATTGTCTTAGATCACACTATCAATTTTGTTATCATACGCGTTTCAGCAACTGAGCTGAAACGCTTATGTGGTCCAGGCCTGTGGGCCGCCCAGACAGTTTGGGCTGACGTGTCAACGCCTCGGTTACTCTTTATCTCAACAATTTGAGTGAGAATTGGTGGAGCTGGACTCAAGCCACCTCCACATGTGTATTAGATGAAGTACAACTGAAAATCATGGTCTATATCTCTATATCTATTATTTTTCCCTCATGTTGTACTCATGGGCTGTCTTGAGGCAGCCCCATCATGTTTTTGACTCATGTGACAGTAGCACAGTCATGTGCTGGGAAGGAGCCTCATCAGGAAGTGCACATCTGAGTCCATGGGGCAGTGAAGTGTGTCTGGAAATGCAAAATGACTTCATAAGACTGAAGCACTAAAGAGGAGGAGCACCTAGCAGGAACATGAGAATGTGTTTGTTCATTCAACTGCACTCAGGTTCACACAGATGATAAGGAAACAACAGGGCAACTTTATTCAAGATGGTAGTTGAGGTCTTCACATCAGGTGTGAGGAGGTAGTGTAGGCATGCAGTTGGTGGCAAAGGATGAAAGGAGTTTGTCTGTCACAGTTCCACTGGAACTGGCCCTAGTCTATCTTATTACAACTTACCCTAGCTTCTCAATGGACTGAGTTGTACTAGGAAGGGCATATACAGGTGGGAACTAAGGCTAAGGGACAGGAAAGGCACAAAAGACAGGCATATGAAAGGAAATCTAGATGTGAGAAGGGGACTAAAGCTGGACAACACAAGGTATTGAGTCATGGCCTCCAGTGGCTGTGGTAGTGCCATGTGGCAATTTGTGAAGGATGGCCAAGGCCAGGTGTGGTGATGGGGGGGGTGTGGTTGAGTCACAACACAAGGAGTGGGAGATGATGCAAAGGAGAGGCTGGACAGGTGATAGGGAGAGTGCTGGTGGGTGGTCACTTGGGCACTGGGAAATGGATGCATAGGTGGCATGCAGATCTCTGACTAACAAAATGTGAGACTAGTAACAGGGGAGAAAAAGTATACCAAAATGTACAGTAGCAACACAATCTGATGGCAATGAAGACAGTGGCATGGTATGGGGCTTAGCTGTGTGTCAGGACTTGTTGGTGCATGGTGAAGGTGAGTGCATTGAGGGCAAGGGCATGCAGTGGCTGATGAGGGCGAGGGTTGATGGGGGCAAGGGTGGCATGCTGGTGGCAACAATGATGATGTGAGGATGAAGAGGAGATGGCACAAAGGAATATGCACATTTGTACTCTTGTAAGCAATTCAAAGCTAGCCATATAGCTGTGTGGGTGAGTCAACATTGAGGCCATGTGCCTTTGCAACAATTTTGCATGTCTTATGGTCCATGCATGTGTGCTGTAGTGAACAAGAAATGGTGCATGCTTGAGTGCTGGATGAGGACAGGGACAGTGAGCAAGAGATGAGCACACAAAGTTTGAAAGACAAGGGGAGTCCAGGCACCAAAACACAAGGTCAAGAACAATGAAATCAGAAAACATACAAAAGAAATTGAACCATGAAACACATACCAATGATCTCATAGCATAATACTACTGATACTAAAACTGAGAGATAAAAGCAAGAACAAGAATGCGATGCATTGAGGATTGTGACCCCTTTATGAGTAAGCGTTCCAAACGCTTGTGAGAGGGAAATGAGACTGCGATTGTGAGGCTATGAGACTAAGAGACAGGAGATTTGACTTAGGGTCTACATATGTTAGAATTGACAAGTTTTATACTACAAAACAGAAGTACTTCAGTTGCCATGTCTGTATGCCAGCTCTATGCTTCGCTGGCATCTTGCTGTCACTTGCATGTTGTCCTCCTTAGATTCATCCAACGCATTGAGCTCCGGTGTCAGATTCACTTGTTACTGATCAACCACATGTTAAATAAGTGACCTATTAGCACCTTTATGTCCACAGGACTCAAAGGGAACTTCTCCCCTGCCTGTAATATCGACCTGACTAAGCCATAAATCGATCCAAATAATGGAAGTACTATCTGGAGCATTGTGCTGACACCCTAGAGTGATATCTACAGTGCATCAGTAATAAATCACAATGACAGCACATTTACCTTAGTCCACCTTGTGCATTTCAGATTCCACACACAGGCCTCATTTCACAGCATCATCATACCTGCTTGCTTTGTTTCTCATCCCACTTACATCTCATGCCTTTCATATTCCCTCTCCTCAAATGTCCCTGTTTCATAGTTTGCATCTCGTTTATAAACAACAATGTTCACTTCTTGGAATACCAGTTCTCCTTTTTGTGAACCCTTACATCAGTGTGTCTCTGTGAATCTTCAAAACTGACACCTGCTGTGTCCCTCGACTTCTCTGGCTCACCTTTGATATGCTGTGACTTTGCCTTTCCTTCCCTTCCTCCTCACCAGCCTTGCCCTTTGCACATCTATCTCCTTGCTCACTATCACTCCTTGCACATAGCCTTTGTGCTGGGAATTTCTCTTGCTCCTCCTCTTTCCTCTCTCTTCTCTCAGGTCTCAGCAGTGTCATGAACCCACACACATGTCCCTGGACTCACTACATCACATTGTTGTATCCCCACTTGTCTGCACCTGTAGTGTGTAGACATGCATTAGCAAAAAAATGAGATAGCAAATGCTAGGAAGGAATAAACCACCTCATTTGAAGAAGAGGAATGAATGTCATCCAGACATGCAAGCATGTTTTTTTTCCATCTTGACAACATTTAATGTGCACATGGATGTTTGATACTGGAATTTTGCAGCTCCCCAGTACTTACTGTTCAATGAAATTAAGCTCACAGTGATATGTTGAGTAGAAATCACAGGTGTGTCCATGGGATGTCATGAACTCTTCAAGTTGAGATTTCTGTAAAACACAATCTGGTTGTGTGAATAGCAGCAGCCTTTGACAACAATAATTCATGCGGCCAACTTAACATTTGAACCCTTCACATTGGGCCAACAGCCCACCATTGGGCAAAAGTCCACACTCTCAGATGATCTGCTCCATCCCATTTAACCACCCAGGCATCATTGGTGTCAAGACACATACTGCTGATCACTAAAAACTCAGGAGCAGGTGGGCAATGATTGGAACAGATGGTACATGGCATAAGCAGCATGGAACAGGAGGACGAGCCAAATGACTAGAAGGTACCAGATGGGGACTGGTACATGTTGCAGAAGGCAGAGGCAAAGGTAGGAGTTCATGCCACTGTTACGGGTTCTTGGTGGCTGAGTGGCCATGCGGCTGCCACATGATGATTACCCGATTAGGAAACGGGTGCCTGGTCATGTTATAGTGCCTTTCCAATAGCAATATCTTGCACTGCAGGAGGGATAGCCCAAGAAATGGAAGTGTGTTGGTGATGCAAAGCAAGAGAGGTCTCTCTTGAGTAGAATAGGACAATATATGGCCAGGTCCTGGCTTTGGTTCATAACAGCTTGGCCTTGACTCACAACAATTGGATGATCAAGATCCCAGTACAATTCTTGAGTTTGGCCATCTGCAAATGTCACCCTTTCAGTACATCCAGCCTTGACTTGGGTTCTTTGGCATTTTCTGTGCAGAAAGGGCATCATCAGCATGTGAGTTTCCCGGTCAGCAGGCTCAGACACCTTACAGGACTGCTTAGAGGAGGTTTTGCATACCGTCAGGGAATTTGAGGATGCGGGGGTGCCATGGCATCTGATGGACCCTCCATTTTTTGGATGGTCGATGTCTTGACCTGGGGTCTGGAGAAGGTGACCTCGTGCGACTTTGCAGTTCACTTGCTTTGCCACTCTCCTACAACGGCAGCATAAGAATGAAATAAGCTGAAAGGGTGTTTGCATTGACTTGCCTTGGCAGCCCGTTGAATGGCAACATCAGCCAACCCATGCAGTACCTCCCAGGGTGCCACGAGGCCAGAAGCTGGGAGCCCACCGCCATGGTCGTCCTCATCTGACGAGTCCGTGCTCATTGTAGTTGATATTGGGAAGGGCCTCTTTAGAAGGGCACACACTTGGGTTCATGGAGCCGGACAAGGACTGGCCTTGCTTGACTCAGGGTGACACCGGGGCATGAAGGAATTGAGTGGGGGCGAGAGGGGGGGTTCTGTATCCAAGTTTTCAGTGGACGCTTTGCCTTGAGGTTGAGGTTGGGAGGTGGCATGATGATGTGCTCTCGCGTCCGGCGCCGGGACCACCAGCGGCAACAAGCATGGAGCTGCGGCAACTGCTTGTGGGATCAACAGGAGAATGATTTATAACTTGAGTCAGCACGGTTCGCGGCTGTCAGGGAGGGATGGTGAGGATGCACGCATATGATTTGGTGTATGTTTGCCACATTCCTTGGCTTGAAATCTCCACGGAGGCTCAGGCAAGGTGACACACTCATTTGGGTGCCTATGGGCAATATTGGAAGGCTCCATGACCTTGTGAGAGTGCGAGTGGAAGAGGTGCAAGCAGAAGATGGTGGCGAGGGGGATGATCGTAGTATGGAGGAAGGCCCATGACTGGGGATAAACAAGTTACCTGTGAGATTCATTAACTCAGTAGCAATTGCTAGCACATGCTCTGTCAGAGGATCTAGAGTGGAACCTGTCCATGTTGCAAACAATATTGTTACTGCAAGTAACACATGGCATCTATTAGACCCTCCACATAGAGGCAAAGACAAGAGATGTAGTTGCCTACTTCAAGACAAACTGACTGACGATGCTCACTGGGCTGATCGGCAATACTCCCTTCTTTGTTTGGTGATACATTGATCAAGGTAAGATGTGGGTTTCATCAGAGGAGTATCCTTGGATGGCCTTGAGGGAAAGTAGCTGCATGGCGATCCGTTGATGCTGTCGCCTGCAGAGGAAACATCATCTGCATGGCGCCGTTGTTGACCAGCAAGTCAATTTGTGCATTCGAAATCACGACAAAGAGCTGGTTACCCATCCATATAGAGAAGAGTGTCCCATATATCCTTGACCAGGCTTGTAGAGTGTGCTCAGGATAAGAGCAAAGGAAGTAGTAATGAAGGAGCGGGCCGGGAGGGATCATATGGATATGGCAGGTCCAAAATTTTGCATGCAGATTGGCACCCAAAAATCAAAACTTCAGGAACTGAACACTAGGCTCCCATATTTTAGCTGCACCTAGACACAGTATATAAGGTTCTACTGTCCAAGTCTCAAGGCAATCTATCAAGAAACAGTTGAGATATAGCAGTTCGAAATTTCGCACTCAGATCACACCCAAAAATCGAAACTTCAAGAACTAAGAATTAGACCCCAGCTCTTGGGCTGCACCTAGATACAGTACATGAGATCCCATTGTTGAAGTTTCAAGTCAATCGATTGAGAAACAGTTGAGATATGGCAGTTCAAAGTTTTGCACCCATGTCAGCACCTGAAAATCGACATTTCAAGAACTGAATATTATGCTCCCATATTTTAGCTGCACCTAGATACAGTATATAAGGTTCTACTGTCAAAGTTTCAAGGCAATCTGTTGAGAAGCTGTTGAGATATAGCAGTTTTGATTTCGCACTTGAAATGACATCCAAAAATGGCAAGTGCAAGGTCACATGAAAACGACAGTAATCACCCCCATTCAGTCATCAAAAAATCCAAAACCATCAGTGATGTGCTTTCCCCCTTCTATTGTGGTGTTGCCTCATCATTCATATGTGACCAGCAGTTCCATCACCTATCATTTTCATAGAATGTTGACTCATCATGAGTGACCAAGATTAGTTTGAATGCTTGACCAGGAAGTACTGCAAATGCTGAAAGTGTTTTATCAGTATTACCATCTTTATCATATGTGATCATTTGTTTTTCATAACCTTTCCACCATGCAATAATTGCTTTGCAACACTCAACAACATCATCTCATTCATGGGCCATGCATGAATCATGGCCATCAACATACATTCTGTTCCTCTTTTTGCCATACTGCCACCCCATGTTGTGCAACCAGTGTTGTGCACTCCATATTGATATGCTTCTCATTTTAGCACTTCATATTTCAGATGGAGCTGGATTGCCTGCAAAAAATCTTTGTCTTTGAGAATTGATGACCAAGATTGGCCATATCAAGGTTGGGTTGTATGGGTTTCTCTTGTGGATTTTCTATACCAGAAACCATGTAGTGATTGAGGGATACCCCTTCATCTCATATTCCCTGGCTTTTTGTACACACCACCTTATTGTTCTGGCTGAGTTACCTGCATATCTTTTTGGTCTCTTCTTTTCTTTCTCTCTCTCCTGCTCTCTGGCTGTTGCAATGAATGGCCTGTGCTTGTTGCAGGGCTGCCATGAAGGCTTTTAATTCAGAGGGTTTCTTGATTTTAGTATCATCTTCCTCATTCAAGCCTCATCAGCATCAACATCATCCAGTTCTGTAAACACTTCAATACCAAGTTGGGTTATGATGTCAATGAGCTCAAGATCTGATTCAGTAACTGGGACCTGTGCATGAAACACAAGAGTTGAAGGTTCATCATCATCATCAACTTCTTCAACAGTGGCCTTCCTGGATACCTTGGAAAGGTTCTGAATGTGAGACCTTTTAAAATGGATGCTTTGGAAGCCATAGAGCAAAAACTTTAAACATGCTTTGACCAAATACACTAAGAAAGAACATGCACAAGACTGGCTCCAAGAACTTAAGATGAAGGGGACAATGTCAGCAAATGCATTGCCAATTTCAAGTTCAAGCTACTGGCCAGACATGCAGGCATTGACACTGATGACCCAATCTGTCACCACTGGGGGTGGTGTCACTGACAGATCCATTCATATGTGAGATGAGCACAAAAGAGTCAAGTGAGACAATGAGTTCTCACAAAAGTTGGGGCTCTTGATGACAACACAGTGCTTGCTAGTATGTACTGTGGAGAGGGAAATTCATTGATAAGTCTTTGCATCTGGAAGACTTGTCAATACAAAGAGTTTCAGACAATAAGCTTGAAGGCTTAGAGACAGACAGATCCTGAGGCATAAACCAGTGGAATTCACAGAAGAACAAGCCAGGAGCTTGTTCTCTTCCAACAGTCAGTCTTATATATGTTTGTACTATATCAAATAGTAACCTTGATGGAGTTATGAGGCAATTGAGGGTATAGAGGTAGGAGTCAAGGCAAACATGAGTCAAACAGTCAGGAGTCATAATAAATGAGTCAAATGTGTGTTCATCCAGGTGGGCTGATCTGGTTGCTGGTCCAGTCTGAAGAGCCAGTTCTGTGACACTGTCATGAACCATTCTCCGGAGAGGGCCCTTGAAGGACCCTTACTTATGAGAGGAAACCCAGCCTCTATGGTGTCACCCTGTTCACACAAGCAAAACAGGTGAGTAGAGGTGTCCACAATATCATGCACGCATTGTCGCGCGAGCAATTCTCAGCACAATCGACATACAGCAAGCCCCACTTAGTGGCAACCCTTTTAGCAATAAAGGCCAGTATTAGGGCCTTCCTAAGGACCATTTAGGACGACTCTAGGTGCCCTACAATAAGCACCGACACAGTATCAAAGACCCTACAACGCATTATTAGACTAACTCTAATAACTATAGAACAAACTATAAGGCAATACTAAGGACCTTAATAGAAGTATTAGGGTCAACTCTAAGGACCCTAATAGAACTATATAAGGGGCCTTATAAGATAACACTATTCCCTAAAGCAAACTACAAGTCCTCAAATGACCAGCCCTAAACTAACTAACAGAAAATGAATCAGGTGCTTGCATGTGTACTAAAGCAGTGAACACATGGGCAAAACCACCTTTAGCAAGTTCAATGTCAGAGCCAGTTACAACAATATCCTAATTCATCCTCAACAGTGAGTCTTGACAGACACAACCATATCAGTAATTGTGCCTCTCAGTTTCCAGAGGTTTATCAAGTTGAGAAACCACCAAAAACCAGCTAAAACCTGGAGAGTTAGACACTTGGAAACCCAGGTCCATTTCCTTGGAAACCTGGCCAGACAGTCTGGATGGAAACCTAGAAAACCTACTGGAACCTATGTAACTTCAGATCTAGGTCCTATAATATACAATTTCTAATGGTGCTGCAAGATAGAAATAAGACATGAAGGCATGGAATCTATGTGGAAAGGCAAGTAATCAAATGTGAGCCCTAATGAAACACTATTCTAAGGGCTTTGTGGAATGTACAAGCCTTCACAACAGGCAGATAGCATTGACTGATCTACAGCATCATCATCATTGCCATGCTCCAGGATGGCCCTCCACTCTCCCCTGAAGCCTAGTGGAGTCTTGCCTCAACTTAGAAGACCCTGTCACCTTCATACACTGGGTGGCCACAGCACAGAAACACCACCAAGTTTGCAAGTGATGTGGTGAGCAAAAGTGTAATGGTATGGTGCCTTGAGTCAAATAATGACAATTGCACAAGAGGTAAATGATAAATGATGTCAGATGCTAATTAGATGGGGTGTGT
This sequence comes from Russula earlei, assembly GCA_025769875.1. Taxonomy (NCBI): domain Eukaryota; kingdom Fungi; phylum Basidiomycota; class Agaricomycetes; order Russulales; family Russulaceae; genus Russula; species Russula earlei. Next base: position 30,923 of record JAGFNK010000038.1, on the reverse strand, counting down.
AAAGAATGCATCAATTTTGCCCAATCTTGCTCATGCCAAGGATGGACAGCTACAGGGTGACCAGAGAGTTTTCACATGGCGATGAATCACTCAATATATTTCAGAACTGATCCCTATGGCTCAAGGCCCTCCAAGAAAATGTTCTGGAGCATGCATAAGGCCCCATTTACCAACTGAGAATTCTTGAATCTTGAACTTGAACTCAGATTTCGGTATTTTCCAGGGGTGACAGGAGTCACAGGTGTGATGAACGATAACTTGATTAACTAATACGAGTTTCTTTAATTATAATTTCTTTAATTATAATTATGAGCTCTTTCCCACCAGATTTGCAAATTTGCTTGTTGTAATTGCATATTCGCATGTGTGCATATTTGCATGAGGTAACACATGATTTGTAAAAAAAATATTTCTACATTGTGTCGGCCAGATGGCGATATGGAGGGCATAGTTTGTACATACATGAAATTCTATGCTAGTCAACATGCGCCCTTCGAATTCTCATTCTCACATATTGCTCCCACATGTCACCAGCAATTCTGTCTCGCCTGCGATTCGCTCACTCCCTCTCACGCTGTGTCACTGGGCCTTCAGCAAGTTCACCAGCCTCCTCCTCATCTTGAGAGCCCATGTGGAGCTCAGCCACATCATCAAAGGCGGAAATCTCCCTAGGATCATACTCACGAATAAAATTGTGCAGTGCTGCAAGCGCAGCTGGGATGCACGCCTGAATTGACATGTTATAGTTAAGGGGACGATTGAGTAATTGGAACCGTCACTTGAGGATTCCAAAGATGCATTCTACAACATTGTGAGCTTGAGCATGATGCAGATTGAACAACTCCTCACGCGTGCATGGCCTGGGACAAATGTCAGTGAGAAAACTCAGGAGATGAGAAACATTACCTTGTGTTTGCGTGACCCCATTTGGCGAGATGGTACTGCACACCTCGATAAGGGGTGAGAAGTACATCTGATGAGGCAAAGCCTCCATCACCAAGATAATACTTTTCGCTTGGGATAAAAAAATCAGAAAGTCGTGCGTCAAGGAAGAGTGTCGCATCAGCAGTGGAACCCTCCCAACCAGTCAGGAGATAGGTGAAGCGGAGGTCGAAAGAACATGCCACAAGGCAGTTCTGTGTGACTACTCCTTTGCGGTTCCTCGCCATGTCATGCTCATCAGCAGTGGCAGAACACTTGATATGTGTGCCATCGACAGTGCCTAGGGCATCCTTGAGATATGGATAGAGCTTGGGGTTACTTCGGATAAAGGGGTGAGGGGGCGAATTGGTGTCAGGGAGCTGCACAAATGTGGTATAGAAGGGGGGGCTTGAGAGAACTCCAAGAATTAAAATACCTAACTGCCTGTCAGAACAAGTGTGAAGAAACCCAAGTGATACGTACTTTGAAATGGTGCGGGGTGACTGCTGGAAATGCTCTCCGACATGAGTTGATGACAGCCCTGTAACAGCAGTATAGAGGAAGATGGCGATTTGTTCTTCAATTAGGACATGTCGTGATGAGGCAACACCGAGGTTTCAAATGGTCTGCTGGAGGGTGTCAAAGACATGTTTATGTACTCCAAGCTCACTCCGAATGCGCTCTGGATGGCCAGTGAGTAGTTCATGAACCCACGCAGCCCCAGTTAATGCTGATGTGTGATATGGAATACGACGAGGACAGATGGCTTGGAGGAGTTGTATATATGCTTCACAGCAAAGCAAGACAAGAGTCGACATATGCAAGAGGACCACAAGTCGTTGGTGTCGCTTCTTTACCAGTCGTTGATTGGGCATTGGGGGGGGGAAATGATGGGATGGACAACGCAACGCTTTGAAAGTTTTTCTTTGCCGCCAAGCAGACTGAGTCAGCATAGACGGACTCAGTCCACCCTGTGACCGCATGATACCATCAATGACAAATTATTTTACATACACATAACACATGACAACATGACATTTGAAATTACAATTACAATTTGGTTTGTGCTAACATATTACATATGTATTGATGTGCAAGATCACGCAATTCTGGATCCTTATCTAATCCAAGTGTGAGGTAACTATCAACATCTGCAATATTGCCATTGGAGAGGAGGCTGAGTGCTGGGACAATGTCGCCCGTTGGCAGCCAGTGACCATCCTTGATATCAGTGGCAAGGGTTTTGACTGCCAGCGACCGACGTGCATGCTCAGGAACCATCATAAGCACAGGTACAACAGCACCTGTAGACACATTCCCAAGTTGTTCATCAAGTGAGGGTGTGGCTTCAAGGGTGGGCTCGGGCTCGGGCTCGTTGAGAGCTTGCACAGTCGAGTCAAAGGACTCAATGACCCTGTTCATGACCGCTGACATACCAATGACAGCGGATGCCGCAGTGTCGGTCCTTTGTTTTTTGCTTGACGTTTCACTTACGGAGACATGATCGGATCTATGCTTCCGAACTGAGAAGCAGGGTGAGAGGAGAGGCATTTGATAGTGAAGTTGATGAGAAACGCACCACCATCAAATTGAGATCCGAATGAGTTGGGGGACAGACGAGAAGTTGACTGGGATGGAGGATCTGAATCTGCACGAAGTGTTTTCTGTGTACCCTGATAGGCACTTTTGCCTTTGGATTTCGATCCAATGAGAGACTCCATAGCCTTGCAATGTGACCAGCCCTTGTTGCGGTACTTCTTGGCACTTGGTTTTTTCTGCTAAGGTCAGATGTTGTTAAAGAAGCAGGAGTTATACACACACCTTGACTAAATCGGCCCACTGCCCCTCCATTTCTAACCCTACATACACTCCTTTCTCATCATCCCAGGGAAACCCAGACTGTAGCTTGAGGAAGGAGATGATACTGTATTCAGTCTTCAACTGTTGGACAGCATCAGCGTTGAGGGAAGGGATGAAGTGGACGATACAGCACCCTGTTCCATTTTGTTTTGCATGTGCTCCCAGTCTTGATGCCACCCTTCTCACGAAGGGGGTTGATCTGAGAGGCTGCATCGTTGAAGATGTGGTCCTTGAACATAGAGTTGGAGGTCATTTCGTCCCTATGCTCCAAAAGAAAATCTAAAAAGGCTGCTTCATCCTTAGTTGTCCATGTGGCGTTACCATCTGCTTGACTTTCTCCCACAGAAGAATCAGAGGCTGAGTGGGTCTGCATGTATGATGGGGGTACTGAACAAAGGAGGTATGGAGGGAGGAGGGGATTAAAAAAAGAAGGCGAGAGAAAAACACACGCCACGCATACATGGAAAAAGACAATGGAGGGAAAGTCCCAAACAAAGCCGAGTACCGACTCCCGAGTCAACTCCAAGTATGCGGACATCTAACTTCACACACGCGAATATGCAATTACAACAAGCGAATTTGCAAATCTGGTGGGAAAGAGCTCATAATTATAATTAAAGAAATTATAATTAAAGAAACTCGTATTAGTTAATCAAGTTATCGTTCATCACGCCTGTGACTCCTGTCACCCCCAGAAAATACCGAAATCTGAGTTCAAGTTCAAGATTCAAGAATTCTCGGTTGGTAAATGGGGCCTAAGACTTCTGTTACTCTTTCTCCCATGAGCTCTTCCAGGGCTTGGCAGACATGTGGCACAACTTGATAGGTTAGGTGCAGATCCTTCATAGCAGTGAACAGGACCATGAGTTCCAGCCATTGAGTGGTTTCCACACCATCTTTCCAGTGTGATTGAGGAACATTATCATCCATGATGTTGAGCCTTACTAAAAAGGAGAGAAAGGGAAAGTATGAGTTGCTGACCTGGGCCAGCGATGCAAGCTGCCAATCCAACTCTCTGCAGCTGAGAACTCTGGAAGCTGATTCATACCTTTGGAAATTGTGAATTCAATTCCATAACTGAAAGTGTGCATGGTTGCTCTGTCACATGAATTGAACAATTCTGCTTGACTGATCAACTGGTGGAGTTGTGGGAGGATAAAGTCGAGGTCCATGGAAAATGTTACATAGAGTCTGCTGAGAAGGGGAGCCTCAATTTGGGCCACTAAGTCCTCCAAGTACTAGTGAACACCTTTGAAATCAAGTTGTGTGAGTGCAGGGAAGAGCATGTGAATGAAGGTGGAGGTTGACTTGCCAGATATAGAAAGGATTCCAATCCAATTCAGAAAACAGCCCCTTGGAGACAGGAGTGGCAGTGGCATGAGTGCATGGTGACAGTATGAAGTGCAAGATCGCAAGATGAGGTGGAGCAAGCTGGTTGAGCTTTGTGTGCACATGCTTGGATACAGCGGTGGTATGACAGCACTGGGTGGAGTAGGTGCAGGTGGTAGGTCTGCACTGGGGAAAACTGCCTGCTTGACATGTCTGTGAGTGTTGTGTCTGAATCTGTAGCAGAATGTAAGGCTAGACAAGATGACAGAGTTGCTGATGTGCATGCCTGGGACTCAGTTATGGTGTTAGTACAGCAGGAAAACTTGAGTGAGCCAGGACAATGGTTTGGTGAGCTCACAGGTACAGGAACAAGTGAGACAAAAATGTTTGTTGGAAAGTGAGGGGATTGCAGGTGGATGTACCACCCGCGTAAGGGCCAGTGTATCTTCCACAACATAGTTGAGTTTGCATTGTCCTGTAGTTATGACAGTTAGCCACAACATGACAGTCTTTTCATTGCTGGGACACACAATAACATTCACTATGATCTCTTCCAATAGAAATTGCTCCTGTGAAGGCCCAGCTGAGCATCAATCAACAACTATGACAAGGGATCAGTTGATGTCATTTTGCAAAAAGTGTCATGCTCCAGAAAAGGCAAGTGCCCCACCAACTTGGCTCCTCAAGGCAATTCCCATCAACTCCACAATTGTTTTCAAATGCTGATAATTACACACAATTCTTAAGTTTCATAATGGTGTATTCAAGAGTTAAGTACAACAATATAAATAATATTTAAACTTAATCTAAGGGCTCAACTTGATGCCAAGAAGGCTGGTGCTGTTAGGACCATGTGCAGGACTTAGAATGATAGAACTCAGGTTCTATTATTGTAGACTAGCCTACTCAAAGGTACATGTTTATAGACCAAAGTTGAGTAGCTAATAGAAAAGGAAAGAAAAAAATAAAGAGAAAAGAAAGAAAAGAAAAGCCTAGAAGCACAACAAATTGAGTCAGAGGTGGGTGAGCATGTGCGAAGGCAATTGTAATCATGCAACATGTATTGTGGGTGGGATGATGGTGGTGGGGTTGAGCGCATGGTGAGTGTGCAGGCACTGGGGGAGCAGCTGCAGCACATGGAGCATCGTCTCTGCTGTGTGTTCTGCGATGGTTCCAATTCCAGAGGTCCACCAGGGCAGTCCTGCATACCCTAGACCAGAGGCGAGAACATGAAGAAAAGAAAAAGGAAGAAAAGAAGAAAAGAAATTGAAAATGAAAGAAAGCACCTGAAAGCCAGAATGCCCCTTGGTGACATCAAGGGTGGCGTTAGGCAGGACCATTCGGCCTTCATTTTGGGGTTCACCAGTTTGTTGGGAGAATGAAATTGTGCAGCATGTGCTGGCATGATAGAGGTGGTGAGGGAGTGGCATTGGGCAGGGCCATTCAGCCTTCATGTGGTGTATTGATTTGTTGGGAGGGTGTGTGTGCAACAGCACAGCATGCATTGAAGGTGAGATGATAAAGGTGGGGGAGTGGCATTGGGCAGGACCATCTGGCCCTCGCATGCATCAGTTTGTCAGGAGAACATGCATGTGAAGGGGATCGCAGTCGCATGGCATGTGTTGGCAGGATGATGGAGGTGACAAGGGAGTGGTGTTGGCAGGGCTGTTCAGCCTTCATGTGGTGCCAATTTGTTGGGAGGGCATCCCCGTCATGATTGCAAGGGCGCAATGTCTGTTGCTGGCAGGATGGTGGAGGTGCAAGGGAGTGGGATGTGGCTAGATAGGGTGGTCCTAAAGGAGTACCCTCGGTAATAGAGTGCCGCAAATCAAATGGACAGTCTGAAGACAGTCTGCTATTTTATTGAGCGCTTATATACTACAAGAGAACTGCTAAATAGGGAACAACTCTTAACCTTGTTATTAAGGACAATTGATAGATGAGTAAGAAGTTGGAGGATGCTTACTGAGCATGCTCAGTCATGCTCAGTAAGCCGCTGAGTAAGAAGGCTCATACTGATGAGTAAGAGCCTTTACTGTCCACGTGTGTGCTGCTTTAGTACACATGCAAAGCACCTGATTCATTTACTGTTAGTTAGTTTAGAGCCAGACATTTGAGGACTTGTAGTTTGGTTCAAGGAATAGAGTTGCTTATAAGGCCCCTTATATATATAGTTCTATTGGGGTTGTTAGAGCTGACCCTAATACTTATATTAAGGTCCTCAGTATTGCTTTATAGTTTGTTCTAAGGTTATTAGAGTTAGTCTAATGACATGTTGTAGGGCTTTTAGTGTCTTGTTAGTGCCTTTTGTAGAGCACTTAGAGTTGTCCTAAAGGGTCCTTAGGGAGGCTATAATACTGTCCTTTATTGCTAAAAGGGTTGCCACTAAGTGGGGCTTGCTGTATATTGATTGTGCCAAGAATCACTTGCACTACAATGTGTGTGTGATATTGTGGACACCTCTACTCACCCCTTTTGTCCGTGTGAACAGGGTGGCACCATAGAGGCTGGGTTTCCTCTAATAAGGAAGGGTCTTTCAAGGGCCCTCTCCAGGAAGTGGTTCATGACAATTTCCTACTCCATGTGCAGGCCCAATCCCCACTTTCAACATCTCATCTTACTCATTCACTCTCCATGGCCAATGGATCCCCACTGACAGCTGCCCCTGATTCCAACACAGGACTCCTATCACTCTGCACCTTCTGTTCTACAAACTTCAGCATCACCTGTCCTGTTCATTTGAGCTCATACCAAAACCACCCCACCCTGAGTGTATCAGTGACCAATCTGCCACTGTCCCAGCCATATTTCTTGCTAGCAATGCCACCTCCCCTGCACCCTGTGCACTTGTGCCTTGGGACCCATTGCTTCAGATGATCTTGATGATATTATTGGGCTGACCTTGTTTGGCATGTTCTTCATGATGCTCAGCATCATGCCCTTATTTGATGGTGCCCTCTTGCCCTCAGAAACATGCACACATGCATTCCATTCCCCTTCCCTCCAGTCCTGTGTCTATTGATATATTTCTCACCAAATGGTCATGACTTTTGACTGACCCCCAGCACATTGTTGCTCACCATGTCCCTCCGACCTACCAAGCCACCCCTTCATCATTCCCCATCATTTGCCGCTGCCATATGTGAGGGCTTGCAACCCACCTTGCCTCACCTCCCCTTGCCCATTCATGTGCAATTGCAATTGCTGCCTTGACATATGCCTTGCATCATTTTAAATTGTTGTATTATATCATGTATTCAACTGTAGGGAATGTAATTTTATCATGCTTGGAGTCAGCACTCCAAAACATGAAATTCAACAAGTGAAACCCATTATTTGATTGTATCTAGATGCAGTACATGAGGTTCTAATGTGTCATGAACCATTTCCCAGAGAGGGTCCTTGAAGGACCCTTCCTTATTAGAGGAAACCCAGCCTCTATGGTGCCACCCTGTTCACACGGACAAAAGGGGTGAGTAGAGGTGTCCACAATATCATGCACACATTGTAGTGCAAGTGATTCTTGGCACAATCAATATACAGCAAGCCCCACTTAGTGGCAACCCTTTTAGCAATAAAGGACAGTATTATAGCCTCTCTAAGGACCCTTTAGGATGACTCTAAGTGCTCTACAAAAGGCACTAACATGATACTAAAGACCCTACAACATGTTATTAGACTAACTCTAATAACCATAGAATGAATTATAAAGCAATACTAAGGACCTTAATAGAAGTATTAGGGTCGACATTAAGGACCCTAATGGAACTATCTAAGGGACCTTATAGGCAACTCTATTCCCTGAACCAAACTACAAGTCTTCAAATGACCGGCCCTAAACTAACTAACAGTAAATGAATCAGGTGCTTTGCACGTATCTTTGAATTCATCACTCGCTCTTGAACTGGATTGTTCAACTGTGAGTCCTGACATAATGTCCAAGTTTTAAGGCAATCCATTGAGAAATGGTTGAGATATGGCAATTCAAAATTTCGCATGCTGACCAGCACCCAAAAATGGAAACTTAAAGAACTGAATATTAGGCTCCCATATTTTAGTTGCACCTAGATATGGTATATAAGGTTCTACTGTCCAAGTTTCAAGACAATCGATTGAGAAATGGTTGAGATATGGCAGTTTGAAATTTCACACTCAGATCACACCCAAAAATCAAAACTTCAAGAACTAAGAATTAGACCCCAACTCTTGGGATGCATCTAGATACAGGACATGAGATCCCACTGTTGAAGTTTCAAGTAGATTGATTGAGAAGCAGTTGAGATATGGCAGTTCAAAGTTTTGCACTCATGTCAGCACCTGAAAATTGACATGCCAAGAACTGAATGTTCGGCTCCCATATTTTAGCTGCATCTAGATACAGTATATAAGGTTCTATTGTCAAAGTTTCAAGGCAATCTGTTGAGAAACTGTTGAGATATAGCAGTTTTATTGCTGTTTTCAGTGCACTTGGTGGAGCTTGAATTCCACCCAAATCGGTGCAGAAACCCCCTCAAACATGCGGGATAAATATCTCCTTCAAAACAGCTTCAATTCATATGAAAATTATTGTCCCTGAATCGCCTGAATGAGGGCTAGGCAGCCCCATTGTTTTCATGAGATTTGAGTGAGAATTGGTGGGAGCTGGACTCAAGCCACCTCCACATGTGTATTAGATGAATTACAACTCAAAATCATGGTCTATATCTATTATTTTTCCCTCATGTTGTACCCATGGGCTGTCTTGAGGCAGCCCCATAGTGTTTTTGACTCAAGTGTTGTGGTGTGCAACGTTGTTTCCAGTGTGGTTGGAGTCATGGCCAGCCACTCATCACTCATCACCCCTCTCGCCTCTCGATTCTGACCATCCTTCTTGTTTTTCACAGACAGAGAGGAGTGGGTTGCAAAGAGGGGTCCTATTCTGAACTCTTTCTACTACAGAGTAGCTAGGGTGTTTTTATATACAGGAGAGAGGTACTAGAGATGAAAGGCATGACAGTGAATCAAGACTGGTTGAGACGGTCAAGGCGGTCATGAAAGGCTTGAGATGTGAACACATCTAGTGTGCCGAGGTGTGCATGCACGCGTGGTTGGTGGTGAGGGCTGGGTGATGTGATCAAGGTTTTGATGTCGCACGCGAGATGGCTTGTGGTGTGCGGTTGGTGGACTGCCTGGAATGAGAGGGAGGTGGCAAGGGATGAAAGGGAGCTGAGGTGTCAGTCTCATGTTGTGTTGTGTCGCGTTTTTGCATGTGATTTTGAGGCCAGCCATAATCTTCCTTACACCTCCTGGGGGCTTGAAACTTTGACCATCCTTGGTCAAGCATCTGAATGCAAGTGTTTTGAGCCTTTTGCATCTGAATTGAGGCGGCAGTTGTGGCTGCTTGTGCTGTGGAAGACGCGAAGGCAGCAATCAGTGATGGCGATGACGGAAGAGGCGAGGGCGATGGGAAATAGAGGTGATGGAGATGAGGGTGGCAGTGATGAGATGGTGGCTGCATGGTGGTGGTGTTGTCTTGTGGTGGTGGCAGTGTGGTCGTCTCCATTGCAGGTGGTGGCAGCAGGTGTGGACAAGGAGCGAAGGCATAGGCAGTGAGCGTGAGTTCGTAGATAGAGATGTAGGTGGCAAGGACTCGAGAAAGAGGATGCGTGGGGTGGCTTGCATGGGGGTGGGATCTGTCGTCTTGCGGTGGCGGTGGCAGGGTCGTCTCCACTGCAGGTGTCGGCAGCAGATGTGGGCAAGAGCGCACAAATGGATGGGGAGGCGATGTGGGAGGCAGTGTGCGGTGTGCTGTTGGTGTTGGCGACTGCTTCTCCTGCGGCGGCAGTGTGGCGGCGGCTTCTGCTCCTGTTGTGGCGTGTTGTGGCTAAGTTTGTGGCCGAGGCCTTCTTGGTCTTCTGGGGTGGTGCTGGTGGCAAGGGGTTGTGACAGTGCGGCGGTGCTGGTGTTGCGCAAAACTACTAAAGCGGTGGCTGAGACTGAGAAGACTGAGGCTGAGACTGAGAAGGTGGTAGCGGACTGAGCTGGTGCGACAGTGGAGGCGGATGGGGTGGAGGCGACAACTGAGGGTGACGCAGGGGCGATGGCGGCTGTGGCTGACAAGGGCGTGGCAGTGGTGGCTTGTGAGACGGTGGTGGGAATGGCGGCATGTGGCGCTAAGACGTCGGTGGCTGAGGCTGAGGCTACGGTGGTGGCTGACGAGACTAAGGCGGCTGGCAAGGCTAAGAGTGTGGTGGCGGCAGTTGACTGATCTGAAGCTGGGGCAATGGAGACGGCTGGCAAAACTAGGGGTGCGGTGGCGGCGGCTGAGACTGAGGGCAGGGTGGAGATGGCAGTGGCTGGCGATGCTGGTGCTATGACGGACTGGGCTGAACTGACAAGTATGGGCGAGGCTAAGACAGAGACTGATGCGAAGTCAGTGGCTGGCACAACTGAGGCTACTGTGGCAATGGACAAGGCAACAGACGAGACTGAGGGTGACGAGACGACTGAGGGTGTGGGAGCGGATGAGATGAAGGCGGGGGTGGCAGACGAGGCTGCGAGGGCTGAAGTGGCAGGTGGCACTAAAATGTCGGTGGGCAAGGTTGAGATGGTGGTTGTGCATGGAGCTGAGACAGTGGCCATAGCAGGCGACACTGAGGGTGCGGGAGCTGGTTGGGCAAAGATGGGGACAGTGGTGATAGGCGATGTCACAGCTGAGGCTACAGTGGCGGGGACAGATGAGGTGGCGACGATGGCAAATGTGGGCGATGCTGGGACAGTGAGGGCAGGTGGAGCCGAGGCGATGATGGCTGGTGAGTCGAGGATGGCGGTGGTGAACGAGGTGATGGGAATGGCGGACGAGGTGGGAACCACAGGGACGATGGGCAAGGCAGGCGAGGTGGAGGCGATGGTGCATGATGTAGGGATGGAGGCTGGAGTGGGCATGGGTGCAGGGTATGTGTAGTCATCTTCGTCTTCATCTGCAGAGCAGAGTTGGCATTCCCGCTGAATGTCACAGGGATGCTGAGAGAATATCTTGACTAGTGTGTTGAATACTTCTCGGAAATCGACAAAGTGCCTCTGCTGTTTGTTTGGGCGCCAGGGGCCGAGATGTTGGGAGACCATCTGGCAGTTGTCTGGGTGGAGTCCGAGCCAGAATGACTCATCACAATCTTCATAGCACAGGCAGCACGCATGGACGAGGGGACCGCAGATTGCCCTGAAACTCTGGTAGTATTCGTCTACGTCTTCCTGGTCACACATGCAGAGTCTTGATGAGCAGGCGATAAGGTCCTCCAGATCCCACTTGAGCTTGAGGTATTCTAACTGAGTCAGCATGCTGAAGGAGTGCGGCATGTGGTGAAGACAGATGGCAGGTCAACGCAGGCAGTGTGACTGGCGTGGCTGCGACTTTGGGTGTGGAGGGCCAAATGTGAGTTGGAAGGGAGCGGTGCGACTGATGTGTCTGAGACAGCGGGTGTGGTGGGAATGAGGGCAAAGGATGGTCAGAATGGAGAGGTGAGAGGGGTGATGAGTGGCTGGTCGTCACTCCAATCACACTGAAAACAATGTTGCACACCACAACACTTGAGTCAAAAACACTCTGGGGCTGCCTCAAGACAGCCCATGGGTACAACATGAGGGAAAAATAATAGATATAGACCATGATTTTGAGTTGTAATTCATCTAATACACATGTGGAGGTGGCTTGAGTCCAGCTCCACCAATTCTCACTCAAATCTCATGAAAACAATGGGGCTGCCTAGCCCTCATTCAGGCGATTCAGGGACAATAAGTTTTATGTGAATTGAAGCTGTTTTTAGGGAGATATTCACCCTGCACATTTGAGAGGGTTTTCTGCACCGATTTGGGTGAAATTCAAACTCCGCCAAGTGTGCTTAAAACAGCAATAATTTTGCACTTGAAATGACATCCAAAAATTGCAAGTGCAAGGTCACATAAAAACAACAGTAATCACTAACCTAATGAATTGAAAGGTACACAATATTCAGGATCCATCACCTGATTGCAGCTGAGACCAATTCATCTTGCTTCAGGATGTGAGCCACATGGCATGGGAATTTGAATATGACAATATCAGGCTGCATCCAGAGGATGCTATCTCCACCAGGCTCTGGTTCAACAGATTTACAGATGAAAATACAAATGTTTTTTACAAAGAAAGGCTGCACAGTGCCCCATCTCAATCAAAATCAAATCTGCAGGAGGATGCATCTGTGTTATGTATTCAGACCCCTTTCCAAATGGAGGCATTCCGCTGCCTTGGGAATGGCATTATTGGTATCAATGCAACTTATAATATTACCCAATATCTGGACTTCTTATTATTTACCATAATCATGTGGGATCACTAGAGATGTGGTGAGTAATATTTACTCAATGACAATTTAGCATGCTTAAGTTTCCTGGATAGGTGTGCCTGTTGCCTGGATGCTGGCATCCAATGGAACAAATCCTTTTTTGTCCATTGGGTCAGGGATGCCAGTCCAGCTATCCAGCCATCTATTATTATTATTATGACAGATCATGATGCTGCACAGATTGCCACCCTCAAGATTGCCTATCCAGGAAGTTTGATATGGCTTTGCAAGTGGCACATGTTGTGTGCAATGCAATCATACTTCAATACTAACAATTTTCCTGATCTATGGGATAAGATCAAGAGATGGGGACATACAGATGATCAGGCCAACTTTTTCCAATCTGGGAGGAGATCTCCACCAATCCTCAGGTTCCAGAAACTTTTGTGAACTATCTTAGGTCACAATTGATGCCTGTGGTGCATGTGTGGTCCATGGTTTACTAGAAATGAGGAAGGGGACACCAATATGATGATCAAAGCATATGCAATCCACCCAATCTAAAGATAAGATAAGATGACTTAATTCATCACATCCTTAAATCACACTGGCTCAATGGCAAGTGCAATCAGTGGATCAATAAAATCTTGTTTGTGCTAGTGCATCAAATGGTGCCATATTACCAAAACAGGCATGAATGTCAGAAGGTTGGGCATGATGGTTGGGACCTGGCAGCTGACCAGCATCAGAAATTGTCACCCACACCAAGAGTATCTCACAAGATTTGATCTTCCAATTCAATGAGATCTGCTTTCATGTTGCTTCACAATCCCATTCTAGCATGTTTTACTCAATCAATCTGATGAAGTTGACTTGTGATTGCACAGATTATCCCCAGATTAGATTCTGCAACCACATTGCAGCAATCTACATCCACTTTCCCTACCTCTGTCCTGAGGAGAGCACACAAAAAGAGAGTGCAAATAAGTCACCTGACCCACCATCCCTATCCACCAGACCAAGGGAGAGCCTAGTATCTCTCTCACCAGAGATCATATCATTATCATGCAATCTCACATTTAGGCTTGAAAATGCTAATCAAACAGCAGAGGTCATTGAGGCTGCATGGGCTGCCAATACAGTTTGGCAGCTGCAATGAATGTAATTCAAGGTTCCAAGGTCTTACCTGATAAGGAAGTGATTACACCCAATCAGAAAATGTTGATAGAGACAGCTGAGCATATGGGTGTCAAATGGGGCCCAAAACAATGGACCAGTCTCCCTGATGCATGGGGACTGACAGTGCAAAGCATCAGCATTGCTAAGGGAAAGCACTGCCATGTTCACAATGATCCATATGCTGGGAGTGAATGGTTAGGCAAGTGTGCCAAGCCTGATGCAACATCTGCCACCATGAATGCATGCACACATGCCCTAAGGGAACTGTCATCCCTTTCTCATAACCCCAGTCTTTGACATTTAGCAGTGGGTTGAATTACCATAGAAGGTGATTGTGTCAGCAAGAGAATTGGGACTTCAATCACACGTTAACGGATGTAATTTAGTTATATAAGTGAGTTAATAATAAGATAACTCCTTACCTTTTTCCCCTACCAAAAAAAAAGAAATGCAATCTCATTTTCAATTGATTGGCATGCCATCCACACCATCTGCCCATTCCAGCCCAAGTGCCCCTTACCTAGTATCTCTCACAGGAGATCTTATTATTGGGTGATCTCACATGTAGCCTTGAAAATGCTAATCAAACAGCAAGATCGTTGAGGCCATGTGGGCCACCAAATACAGTTTGGCAGCCGCAATCAATGTAATTCAAGGTTCCAAGGTCTTACCTGATAAGGAAGTGATTGCACCCAATCAGAAAATGTGGACAGAGACAGCCAAATGTATGGGTGTCAAACTCAAATAGGGCCCAAAACAATGGACCAGTCTCCCTGACATGTGGGGACTGACAGTGCAAAGCATCGGCATCGCTAAGGGAAAGTGCTGCCATGTTCACAATGATCCATATGCCAGGGGTGAACAGTCAGGCAAGCATGCCAAGCCTGATGCAACATCTGCTGCTGCAAATGCACGCACATGTGCCCTTGGGGGACTGTCATCCCTCCCTCAGAACCCCCCTCCCTCTGATGCCACTGCCTCCCTTGCACCACTGCCTCTAACGGTCTCAACTGCTGCTGTTCCTTACAACACAAAATCTTTTTTTGTATCATTTTAATTTATTTGTCTAATAGCTAATAAATAAGTCATTGAATATGTAATTGAGAAAATGATTTGATGTCATTTAAATGCATGATTGATGCAGCGATTCTCTTGCCAACACAATCGCCTTTTATGGTAACTCAACCCACCACAAAAGAACACAACTCATAACCCCCCTCCCTCTAATGCCACCACCTCCCTTGCACCAGGTCCCTTTGGACTTGCACCACTGCCTATTCTAATGGCCTCAACTGCTGCTGTTCCCTACAATACAAAATCTTTTTTTGTATCATTTTATTGCCATTTTCAGCACACTTGGTGGAGCTTGAATTCCACCCAAATTGGTGCAGAAAACCCCCTCAAACATGCAGGACAAATATCTCCCTCAAAACAGCCTCAATTCATATAAAACTTATTGTCCCTGAATCACCTCATTCAGGGTATTCAGGGACAATAAGTTTTATATGAATTGAGGCTGTTTTGAGGGAGATATTTGTCCTGCATGTTTGAGGGGGTTTTCTGCACCAATTTGGGTGGAATTCAAGCTCCACCAAGTGTGCTGAAAATGGCAATAAATACATGATTGATGCACCAATTCTCTTGCTGACACAATTGCCTTTTATGGTAATTCAACCCACTGTGAGTATGCAACTGATGGAGGTTGGTGCTGCATCACACAAGTCAAGGAGAACAACATTGCACATGATAACTCTTGGGTCAAAAGAACTATTGGGCTGTCTCAACACAGCCCATGGGTGAAATTTGAGGGGGAAAATAGAAAGATAGACCATGACTTTCAGTTGTAATTTGTGTCACACAGATGTGCAGGCTGCTTGTGTCCAGCTTGACCAATTCTTACTCAAATCAAATGAAAATGGTGGGGTTCCTAGCCCTCATTGAGCGGATTCAGGGGATCCAAGTTTTATTGCAGTTGGTGCAGAATTGAAGGAGATATTTGCATTGCATGTTGAGGCGGGATTTTGCACTGATTTTGTGGGGTTTCAGACTCCGCCAACTGTGCTTGAATAATCACTGAGTGAGTTAACTGGACTAGACTTATCAATTATCTATCACGACAGTCAGGAAGGGATAAGTCGACTCTGCTTATAGTCAACTCAGTGGATAATAAAAGTAAAATATTTCAAGTGCTGAGTAGGCTCTGTTGCGGCCACAAATTATATTACATAAGTAATGACCTTAGTTGAGCACAAAAAATGTGACAAAAAAGGTTAAATATGGAGAGTCTACTCATTCCGGCACAACTTTTACCCAGGCTAGGGTAAAAGTTGTGCCGGAATGAGTAGACTCTCCATATTTAACCTTTTTTGTCACATTTTTTGTGCTCAACTAAGGTCATTACTTATGTAATATAATTTGTGGCCGCAACAGAGCCTACTCAGCACTTGAAATATTTTACTTTTATTATCCACTGAGTTGACTATAAGCAGAGTTGACTTATCCCTTCCTGACCGTCGTGTATTCCTGCCTGGAGTTTGGCAAAACGTGCTGAGAACTGACCTTCAGCAACCCTACTTGGGAGTGACCATGGTAAATGAAACAGGACGCGTGTTCATCGTTGGTGTTGGCTGTACGGCCTTTACAAAGGTGCTGAGCTCGCTCGACACGCGTGCCAGTATATCGTCGAATCTGATAGCTATTACTCATCTATAACAGCCCGGAGGCCTATCACAGACCAACGACGTATGGAGCACCCCACGAAGTATTATCACAAAGCTAAATTGAGTATTCGCGCAGATGGGCTTAGAAGCTGCAACAAAGGCACTCCTCGATGCAGGTGCGTTCTGCACACTCTGGAATTCCCCATGAATTCATTGGCTTTGATCCAGGCATCACCTACGACGCCGTCGAGGCCGCGTTTGTCGGCTATGTCTACGGTGCCTCGACATGTGGCCAGGCTGCACTCTACCAGCTGGGACTCACTGGCATCCCGATCACGAATGTGAACAACAACTGCGCAACGGGGGCCACAACCCTCTTTCACGCCGCAACGCTCATCCGCGCTGGTGAGGCACGCTGCGCGCTGGCCCTTGGCTTTGAGCGCATGGCACCCGGCGCACTCGGCGCGAATGATCCCTGGGCTGACCGCCCAAGTCCCATGCAGTCGCTTCTGGTTGCGGCCGCGCGCGCTGCGCCAGACGCAGATCGTGGTCCGCCGATGCCACGAGTCTTTGGAGCCTCTGCCGCGGAGTATTTTAAGGTGTATGGCGGCGGCGTGGAACATTTAGCCAAGATTGGTGAGCCTTCGAATTGTAGTCGTGCACGGGCACTCGTCGATGGATGAGCTTCATTGGCATTTAGCGTCAAAGAACCATAAACACGCGCTCAACAACCCTTACGCACAGTTCCGGGCAGGATACAGCGAAGCAGAGGTGCTTTCTTCAGCACAGATCACGAAGGAGCTCACCAAGTTTATGTGTAGCCCGACCTCGGTTAGTGGATTCCTTGAACTCCGGCGTGCATGACGTACTGATTATGGTATACAGGATGGAGCCGCATGCTGTATCGTTGCAAATGAGCCTTTTGTGCATGCTAACAAGCTCGAAAACCAAGCGATAGAAATGGTTGCGACTGCGCTCTCCACGGACTCCCCCGAAGCGTTTGAAGGACGTAGCGCTATGGACTCTGTTGGTTATGGAATGACGCGTCGCTTGGCAGACAAGGTATTCACTCAGGCAGGCGCCAATCGGGACGACGTTGGTGTCGTTGAACTCCATGACTGTTTTGCAGCCAATGAAGTACGTATTCGCAAACTTAACTGTAAACGGAAACGGTTAAGTAGTTTGTCAGCTTATCTCGTACTCGGCACTCGGGCTGTGCGCCATCGAAGATACCCATCACTTCGTGGAGCGTGGGGACAATACGGTGGGTGGGTGGCTGGTTTTTGTGGTTCTTCACTCATGACATTTTGATAGTATGGAGGGAAGTACGTCATCAATCCAAGTGGCGGCCTGGAGGCCAAGGGTCATCCTCTTGGCGCTACGGGACTGGCGATGCACTTTTCGATTACCAGTGAGTCATGCGCGAATTGAACGTGCCCATCGCTGACCAGGTGTCGTTCAGTGCAACTGCGGAATTGTAAAGCTTTATTGTACTCCAGGCTAGCCATCGCACTGATATACTGGAGGGGCTGGACCAATGCAAGCTTCAGAACTATTTGACCACAAGGGGGGGCGAGGTAAATACGGGCTCGTTCATAACATTGGGCTTGGTGGAGCAGCCGTTATCAGCTTGCTTCAGCGGCCAGAGTTTTATCGCGCGAGTGGCTTGGATGGTCGGGATAGGTAATTGTTTTCTCATATATCTTCCTCTGTCGTCCTCGCATGACTGACACAGTCGCTCTAGGTTAGGATATAACCACGCCCATGAGCTCCGACCGATTACACATGCGGATGTGGCTAAAGTCAAGTCTACTGCCCACTCAGAAAGGTTGTTGCAGCTCGCGAAGTTGTGAATTTTAGCTTGTACATTCAACTCAGGCTTCCTTCCCTTTCTGAATTCCCAATATATTCGAGCATTATCAGGTCAGATTGGGTACTTGCAGGTACCGGTATGGGTGTACAACCACTTACCTGTGCCTCTACCATCAAACCTGTGGGTTGGATGGGTTGGACCACATGATTAGAGAATCAGCCAAACACATCTCATGTACCATGTACATGCTGAACTGTAAGGCCCCATACAGCAACCAAGATTTCTTAAAACTTGAACTTGGAACTTGAATTTTGGGATTAGCCAGGTGTGACAGGTGTGACAGGTGTGATGACAGTGACATGTCATATGATTAACTAATATCAGTTGTTTTTGTCTGTTAACTGTAATTCACATATTTGCATATGTGATGTCATGTAATGACTCAGGCTTGGGAACAATTGGTGCATCAATGATTGGAATCACTTCTCTTTCTACCCCCACCCCCACTGCCCCATATGATGCAGACCCACTCATCAATAAGTCCAGATTCCATTGAAGGAAGTCTAATCTCAGAAAGTAACAAGGCTATATGGACAACCAAAGAGGAAGCTGCATTTCTACTGTTCCTCATTGAGCAGAAACAAGAAGGAAACATGACCTCCAATGCCATGTTCAAGGACCATACCTTCAACCAAGCAGCCGATTCTATTAAGCCCCTGCATGAGAAGGGTCCTATCAAGACTGGACCTATGTGCAAATCAAAATGGCAAAGGGTACAAATTTTTTTTGCTTTGCCATATCATGCAGTTAACATCATCTACTACTAGATGAAGAAGGAGCACTTGGTAATCATTGCTCTCAGGAATGAGTCTGGGTTCAGGCACCTATGGACCAATGAGAATGGAATTGTTGTTCCACCTGAAATGGAATTGGTGTGGAGTGATCTAGTCAAGGTGCATACATAACATCTGATTTGTCAATGCCATCTGATCATTAGTAGAAACATCAAGAATACAACAAGTACAGGGATAAAGGCTGGCCACATCACAGCATCATGAAATTTCTGATGCCATCAAGTGCAAAAGGCCAACATTCATATCAGGGAATGCAGTCAACAGCCCATTTTACTCCCCCTCAGTCATCTGCATCACTGTCCCCCAATCCCAATTTGTTTGAACATCAAAGTGGGGACTCCTTGTCATCTCTGGCGCCAGATCACTCTTCCTCCCCATCCAGTGTCCTTCATACCAAATGCAAAGTATCTCAGGTCAAGAATGTCACCTCCAAAACATCTTCCTCATTTACCAAGAAACTCAAGTCTGATTCCACAGCAGTTGCTGTTATGAACCAAGGCCAGGTCCTGGCCATATATTGTTCTACTTTACTCAAGAGAGACCCCTCTCACTTTGCATCACCAACACACTTCCATTTTCTGGGCTATCCCTCCTGCGGTACAAGATATCGCTATTTCAAAGGCACTATAACATGACCAGGCACCCATTTCCTAATCAGGTAATCATCGTGTGGCAGCCACATGGCCACTCAGCCACCAAGAACCCAAAACAGCGGCATGAACTCCTACAAACTGTTGCATAACTCATATGATGTCATCTAGGCTCCAGTGACATCATGGCTGACTGACGACTCCACAATGACCTCATCGGCTCACTAAGTGCTCCACAGTGACATCATAAGCATGTCATCGCTCCACAATGATCAGTAATGCACTCAGTAAGCCTGAAACCTGACACAAGCGAGTTTATGCCTCTGTAGTCCTATTGCATGGTACCAAGGAGTCTAGAATAGTTCCTATTCTTTGTAATCAACCCTGTACACAGTATATAAGCCCCAATGTAGCTTGGCAGTCATCAGACTGTCCATTTGTGATACTCTCATCTTCCTGGGTACTCCCCTGCAACCACTCAGTCTAAAGTCTCCCCTTGTCTTCAAGGTACTCTTCAATGACCGCCTTGTCTAAAGCCCTTTGCTGCACTGGCCTCCAACCTTCATCTCTGCCTCCTGCAACATGTACCAGTCCCCATCTGGTACCTTCTAGTCATTTGGCTCGTCCTCCTGTTCAATGCTGTCTATGCCGCGTACCATCTGTTCTGACCTTTGCCCACCTGCTCCTGAGTCCTTTGTGATCAGCAGTACATGTCTTGACAGTTGCTGTCCACAGCATGCAGTCAACCATGGAGAGGTTTGCCAATAACTTCAACACAACTATGCATGCATTCATTGCTTCATCCCCACCCCCAATGTCACTGGCACTCCCCTCAAACCCGGCCCTGGCCCCACCTCCAGCCATGCATATGCTGCCTTCAAATAACATCATAACTATCTCAGCACTTCCCAAGACCACCCATCAGTCACTGGCAATTCAACATCTTACCAAGGATATTGAACTGAACAGTGAATGGCTCTCTGTGGATGATGTTGTCCCTGTGATCAATATCTTGGGATCTTGTGACATTGTGCACATAGACAGTTATATTGTGCTTATGACTAACAGGTCAGTGTTGTTGCATGAGATTGCACACAACTACATCAAGGATCTATTGGAGATGGCCAGAACATCCTGATTGTAGTTGTACTTCTACAGTAATCACCCATCACATGCATGTATCATAATTTGTTGAATGCCATGAAGTGTTCTTTCATTTTCTGAAATCATGTGAACATGTGTCTGAACTAAATACCTGCTGCATGATCCTCAAGTGGTTTCTGATATTGCTCTAACATCTAGTGCTTTTAGGTCAGGTCACATTGACTGCAAAAAACTGCTTGACTGAACCTGACCTGACTGATCATGAGTGAACTTTCAGTCAAGGTCAAACTGAATTGTAGAATGTCCAGTCACAGTCACATCAACTTTCAAGACTGATAAAAACTGGTCAAGACTGGTGTGCCTGGTGTGCCTGGGATTTCTGTCAAGATTTCATGGGTTTGAGGATTATGGTCATAACTAGTTATAAGTAAAGCATGACTGGGAACATGTGTGTGAGATTGTAAGGCTGGTTACCTGACCCTGTACCTAGTGAGTACTCAAGGAGAGAGAGAGAGCCCCCATGAGAAGTTGGACACAGGCACAAAGAGGAGTTCTCAAGCCAGTCAGCAGAGAAGGGGACACCAAAGCTTGCTTGTCATTCCAGAGGGTAAGTAGAGAGATTAAGTACAGAATACAGGGGAGTACAAAGGAAAATAGGAGATTGAAAAACAAGGGAGCATAAAGATTGTCTATGCTGCACACAGAAAAAAAAATGCACATCTCAATGCATGAAAATTGTGCATGTGGGAAAAGATGCATTGCATACCATCAGGGTTTCAGACCTGACACCTCCTGGGGGGTTGAAATTTTGACCATCCCCAGTCAAACCTTCTTGAGTGAGCTTCAGCCTTGTGCACATGGCCTTGTTGCCATGCCAGAGTAGTGGGCATGTTGCAGCAAAGCAGTGAGGTGGCGTGACATGCTTGTGGCAAGTCAAATGTGTTGTCGTGCCTTATGGTGTTGCCAAGCATTGGCCATGTTGTTGTTGTTGCTGCTGCTGTTGATGCAGAGGTGGTGGCAGTGGCAAGGGCAAGGGCAGTGGTGAGATAGGGTGGCGGCACATGGGGTGGCTTGCATGGGGTGGTGTTTGTCATCTTGTGGTGGCAGTGGCAAGGTCGTCTCCACTGCAGGTGGCGGCAGCAGATGTGGGCGGTGATGCATGAGTGGACAGGAAGGCGATGTGAGAGGTGGTGTGTGGCATAATGTTGGCGTCAGTGGTGGCTTCTCCTGTGTGATGGCATGGCAGTGGGGTTTGATCATTCTGTGGGGCAGCATTGTGGCATATGCTTCTGAGGCAGCAGTGTCACTGGTTGGGAAATCAGCTTATGTGAATAACAAAACTGTAACATTTTCAATAATAAAATTTATTATTTAGATACAGATTTGTGGCAAACAATTTGGGAAATTTCATTTTAGATTCTGTTACAATAGATTCCTGTCACAAAATGATGAAATAAATTTTTGAAACTGCAAAATTTGGGTTTATGCACTGGGTGGAAATACACTTTTGTGACTGACAAAAGTGCAACATTTTGAATAACAAAAGTCAATGTTATGTTATAGTTTTTCCACAGAAAAAGTCTTAAAATGTAGTTTATATTTTGTTATAAAAAAATCTTGTTACAAAATGATGGAATAATAGTATAACAAACTCCTTTACCATAGGGTACCTATTAGTCAGTCAGCTGAAGCAAGCTACCTATAAGTCAGTCAGAACAAGTAGGCATACAAACAATAAAGATTGAAATTTCTTTCAACCTGAGGGTGAAAGTGCTATTTAATGGGAGTCCACACTTTTTTTTTTTGTATCAAAGACCCCCATTTGATGATTTCCCCTTTCTTGGATTTTGGAGAGGATGTCACACACAATGCATTAGAGTTTGAGTGGTTTGAGTTGGCACTTCAAATTGGCATCCTTGGATGATTATGTGTGTTTGTGTTACCCCCCCCCCCCCCAAATCTCTCCCACACCACATCACAGCAATGTAACATTCACTTGGTCCTTCAAACATTTCATTATGTTTTGTGTCACTATGTGTGACTGACTGACTTATAGGTAGCTTACTTCAGCTGACTGACTAATAGGTACCCTATGGTAAAGAAGGAGTTTGTTATACTATTATTCCATCATTTTGTACCAAGATTTTTTATAAACTACATTTTAAGACTTTTTCTGTGGAAAAACTATAACATAACATTGACTTTTGTTATTCAAAATGTTGCACTTTTGTCAGTCACAAAAGTGTATTTCCACCCAGTGCATAAACCCAAATTTTGCAGTTTCAAAAATATCACAATTTTGTTTCACACAAAATCTTAAAATATAATGTATGTTCTAAAATCTTGTCAAGACTATTTACTCATTTCATCATTTTGTGACAGGAATCTATTATAACAGAATCTAAAATGAAATTTCACAAATTGTTTGCCACAAATCTGTATCTAAATAATAATTTTGTTATTGAAAATGTTACAGTTTTGTCATTCACATAATCTGATTTCCCAACCAGTGTGTGCTCTTCATTTTCCAGTTATCTGTGCGTTCTTTCTCTATTTGTTCCTCATTAACATCTTTTACAAGGTGTGGCAGTGAGACGGTGGTTGGTGGATACAAGATGGCAGTGTGGTTGGGAAGCAGGGGTGTGGGTGGCAAGCACGAGTTCATAGGCATAACTGTAGGGGTGACAGCAGAGATGGATGGAGCAGGGGTGACAATGGAGGGTGCAGTGGTTGACAGAGAGGGAATGGCAGTGGGCAACATGGGCATTGGTGTGGAGATGACGAATGGTGAGGGTGTGACTGAGGCTGTGACAGTGATGACAGTGGGCAAAGCAGGGGCTGTGATGATGGCAGATGAGGTGAAGACAGCAGTTGTGCATGGAGCTGAGGCAATGGCTGTGACAGGTGACACCAAGGGCACAGGAGCTGGCAGGGCAGAGACAGGGGGGTGTAGAGGTGGTGGTGGACATGGCAGAGAAGGCTGGGGAATGTACAGACATGGGAACAGATGCAACTGGGAGTGAGACAGCCACAGTTGGTGAAATGGGATCGATGATGGCAGGTGGGACAAAGGCAAAGGTGACTGGAGGAGGGGCATGAGCAGGCAATGTGGAGGCAATAGTGGTAATGTCATTGGAGGCGGAGGAGAGAGTGTGCATTGAAGGCAACAGGCAGAGAGCATGGAAGCATTTTGTGTGTGTGACGGGGTGGTTGGAGAGAGGGAGTTGTGGGGTGCGTGTGTCAGGCATTCGGTGGCTGGCCAGTTTCTTGCAGTGGAAGGGAAGTGGAAGGGAGAGACAGAGAAGGGAATGACTGAGACAAGAGAGGGAGGGATGTGAATGCAACGTGAATGGGAGAGATGGCGGAAGGTGGGTGTGCAAGACAGCAGGGGTGACATGACTTACCCAGTCAAGAACTGGTTTCAACCAGTCATCTTCCAGTTTCAGTTGAGACTGGTCTGAACTGGTCAAATGACTGCAAATGACCATGTGTAACCAGTCACATGCAGTCCAGTCCGGTTTTTTCAGTTGGGAAAACCAGCAGCCAGTCACAGTCATGGTCACACCAAAATTGTGGGAAAAACTGGACTTGACTGGACTTTGAAGCACTACTAACATCTCACCTGCAATCCTGTCTTGCCTGATATTTGCTTGCTCCCTCTCATAGCATGTCACTACCCCTCTTCCCAGTTCACCAGCTACTTCACAATGACCCATCTGAGGGTCTACCCTGTCATCAAATTTGTTGATCTCACTGTGATCATAATGGTGAATAAAATTGTGAAGGGCTGCAAGTGCTGATGGGATGCGTGCTTGAATATCCATGTTATACTCAGGGGGGTACTGAAGGATTTCAAAATGCTGCTTGAGAATCCCAAACATACGCTCTATGATGTTGTGAGCTTGAGCATGGAGCAGATTGAATAATTCCTGGGGTGTGCATGGCCTAGGACAAGTGTAAAAATTAGTGAGAAGATGGGAAAGAAAGAGAGAACACACCATATGCTGGCATGACCCCACTCAGATAGATGATATCATACACCTCAATAAGGAACAAGCAGTGTGTTTGATGAGGCAAAGCCTGCATCAGCAAGATAGTATTTCCCTCTTGGGATGGGGAAATCAGAACAACAGGCATTGTGGAAAAGAGTTGAGTTGGTGGTGGAGCCCTCCCAACCAGTCAAAAGATATGTGAAGCAGAGGTCAAATGAACAAGCAGCAAGGCAGTTCTGTGAGAGAACACTGTTGCAGTCTCTTGTTGCATCATGCTCTGTGGCAGTGGAGTAACAACTGATGTGGGTGCTGTCGATAGCACCCAGGGCATCCTTGAAAAAGGGAAAAAAATTGGGATTCCCTTTGATGAAGGAGTGAGGAGGGGAATCAGCATCAGAAAACTGTACAAAGGTGGTGTAGAAAGGGGGGGTTGCAAGAACTCTGAGTATCTTTTTAAAATATCTGGATATCCATCAGAAGATACATAGAAGAAACCCATGGGATACATACTTTGAGACTGTGCTTGGTGACCACTGAAAAAGTCATGGAGAGTCTGCTGGAGCTTGTGAAACACATGTTTATGGACCCCAAGTTCATTCTGAATGTGTTCTGGGTGGCCAGTGAGTAGTTCATGGACCCAGGCAAGACCAGTGAGGGTGGAGGTGTGATATGGAATAGGAGGAGAATGGGGTTTGAGTATTGACAGTATGGCCTGGAAGCCATAAAGGGCATAACCTGTAAAATATAAAATCATTAGAAGTTGTTGGCATTGCCATTGTACCTGCTGCAGATACAACCTCTCCTGATCAAGGTAATTAGCCATAGCATTGACCAGGGGATGGACAGGTGACAACTTGAAATTGGAGGGTAAACAATTGGCTGTGACTTGGAGGGGCATAAAAAGTTTTTGGGCACTCAGTCATTACAATGACAATGACATCACATATGCAAATATGTGAATTACAGTTAACAGACAAAAACAACTGATATTAGTTAATCATATGACATGTCACTGTCATCACACCTGTCACACCTGTCACACCTGGCTAACTCGAAATTCAAGTTCCAAGTTCAAGTTTCAAGAAATCTCAGTTGCTGTATGGGGCCAAAGGCTTGTGGCTCAATTTAACAAGCTTGCTATACAGTAACCCAAAAAACTGTTCAAATGTTTTGAACATTTTTGTTATGTTGACTGTATCTAGAAAACAATTGCAGCTTATAGCATGTTACTGGGCTTGTTTTAAAGCTCTACATCATAGCTTTGTAATAAAATACTACATATACTATGAACATAATGATGTAAGAAGATATAAAGTATTTCTTCTGGTGTATCCATTTGAACATTTTTTTTGCCTTGATATCTAAATAGGGTATATGCCAACAATTAATAGTTTGCGTATCCTCCATTTGCTTTAAAAACCTCTTCCACCCTCCTAGGCATATTTTCTATCAAATTCTGCACCACATTCCAGCTATGTGCACTCCCAAAGTTCATTGATTCCCTTAGGGGGTGTTGGATAAGCTGCAAGCTTCTTTTTGAGATGAGCCCAAAGATGCTCAATAGGATTGGGGTCTGGAGATTGAGCTGGCCAATCCATGACCTGAATTCTGTGGTCTTGGAACCAAGATGTGGCAAGCCTGCTCTTGTGGATAGAGGCATTGTCCTGTTGAAAGTAGTGATGTGCAGGGCCTGGCTCAGCTCAAAAGCCCTGACTTGGGCTTGGCTTGATGCAGCTCAGGCTCAGAAAAATAGTGGACTGGGCCCTATTGGAAGGGTCAGGCCAGGCCCAACCCAGCCCAGGCTCAGGCTGCAGCTTTGTGTCATGTGACATGCATGCACTGTTAGAAAGAATCATTGTATATTGATCCTTGCAGTTACCTACATGTCTTGCATGAATACATCATTTTGTCATGATCCACAAAGCCCTCATCATCAACAAGATCCTCAACCATTCCTTTCCAACCTGCCTTTTCTGTGTTATCTTGAACAACTTCCTGAACATCTCCAGATTCATCCACCTCAAACTGAGTGCTAGGCTCTTCATGGAACAACAAATCACAACAGTAAGTGCACTTCAGAAACTGTAGAGCCTCCACAATGTCTGGTTTGAGTCAATTATGGCATTTAGTGATAGTGATCCTTGCAGGTGAGAATGCATGTTTGCTGGAAACAGATGATGCCATAATTAGGAGCATATCACATGTGAGAGATGCCCAGACATCATACTGAGTAGCGTTCCACTATAATTTCATGATAAGGTTGTTGCCATTACAAGACATGATTGAGATGTATACCCCACCACTCTGATGTAAATGTATGTTTTTGTTATATGTTTCACATGCTCACGAATGTTTTGTATCCACAATGAATATGTACATTCCATGTGTTATGATCTCATATGACATCATACATAAAATTGCTTACAGTATGTACTTTGATGTATGATTACCAAGCCCATAGCGTACTTGTGATTTTAACTACGGCCCTCACATGGGCCTGTGAATTGAAGTGATTTCCACCATTCTATCACCCATACCTGGACTTCTCTCACCACACTCATCAATGGTCATATTCCCTAGTTGATCCTTTGAGTTCAAGTAACTGTTGAAATCCTTGTGCCATGGTGTGCATAGGTCATTCATTGGCAGCAACCAGAGATGTGCTAGACTCAATGCCATCTTTATGTTCATCATCAGACAATTCATGGATTAGTATGCCAACCTTGCACATTGCAGACTTGCCTGTTCATTGTAATGATGCTGGTGCTGAATTGTTGCCATACATCTCAAAGTAGCACTTCTTGTACTGCAGAAATAGTTCAGTAAGCACTTATGACATCCCCTGAAATATATTCACTGACCATTTCTTTGGCATTCTCAAGTATACTTTCCAACTTATCATCACCCCAGTATTTGTGAGTATGTTCTGTTTTCTGTGATGGGTCAAGTACTAAAATAAATTATTAGAATATTGAAGGGGAGGTTGGAAGTTATCAAACACATAGCAAATGTATATGCATTGCATTTGGTGGTGTGATCATAGTATTCTTCAATCTTTGCCAAGCCAGGATTCAGCACAGGCAAAAATTCAAAATATTTTGCACACTCAGCACATTTTGACCAAGCCTTGTGTGAGGCTTCAAGAATGGGTAATGCAAGATGAAGTGTTGTTGCCCAATCTGATGAAAATGCCTGCTGCACATTATCAGCATGCTAGACAATGTCAGCAAAGTTGAAGATTAGCTGCAACAGATCTTACAGCAAGAAGATCATTGAATAATCAAATGTGTCCCCATTTGTCATCTGAGAGCCACAAATCATCAACCTTTTGATGTCTCATGAGATCCTACTCCTCTGGTCTAATCTCATACACAAATGTGTCAACAAACTATGATTTGTTAGCATGGTCTTTAGTTGCATAAAACACATCACATACTGGACATGTTGCCTCAGCCTGTGAAGTCATGACATATGTTGAAGACCAGTGCACAGCTATGTTGATCAGGAGGTGGTGGACAATCTTCACTCTGCCCCATTTTTGAATAGTGATGAAAGTTCGTTTACATTTCACTGAAGAGTGTGCCTACCAACAACCAATGTCAGTATACTGTGAATAGTGAAGTTGTACCTTCACACAGATTGCTTGCACCAGTCCAACCTCATCATGTTCAACCCCAGTGAGATCAGCCTCAGGCTCAGCAGGATTGTGATGTTTTGATTTGCTGTATATAGATATCACTGCTTGCATGACTAGGTTGATGATATGTGCAAGACATCTAATTTATTATTAGCATACTCTTCTCTGAGAAACAACACAGCTGAGTGTACCAGATGCAATGGTGTTTTCATCAAAAACTTTTCGGTTATATGCCATAGTGTGTTTGGCAAACTCAACCAACATGGTGTTATTGTTCATTGCATTGTTGCATGTCACTCATCCAATCTAGATAATAAGTTTTATTATATCTTGAGATGACACCCTTCTCAGCATCTGACACTTACTTTCTGGCCTATACAGAGATGTGATACAATTTTGAAGAGTGCTTGTCCAAGGCATGTCCTGTTATGTGCCTTGTTCAGCTGCATGAAGCCGAGTAGTGCACTTTGAATTCACCACTTGCCTATTTACTTCCTCTATCCATGATCCAGTCACCACAAGGTATCCATCACTGTTAGAGGCCTGCCATGCATCACATGTCAGGCTTACTTTTCCCTTCACCATATCACTCTAGAGTAAAATTGTTAGAAAAAAAAAGTGGGAATGCTGCAGGGTTTCTCATACATTTAACCTGTCATGTAGTGCTGTCAACTGCTGCTTGAATGTATCAATAAGAACCTGTCAAGTTTGGCAGCAATTGGGGATTTTAACTCCATTGGTTGCATGGGATGCTACATGAATCATGTTCTGAAATGATGGGTGTTTGAAGGCTTGGATTGGCTGTGATTTCATGAGAAGTAATACAAAGTTCAAGAAGTTGTTAGCTTGCATACCTGATTGGTAGACACAAGTCACTCAATGGCTGCATTGTGGAAAAGCTCATCAGTATATGAAATGGTGTTCTGTGGTTTCTCCCAAAGATGTGGGTCAAGGCACAGCTGATTATTGGTGTCTGCATCCTTACAGCAGTTCTCAGCATCCTTTGGTAGCATTGATAGGAAATGATTGGTTTCCACCCATTTCTGATACACTACCTAGGAGGATGCAATCAATTAGTCATTATTTGTACCAATATCTCAATTGACATACCTTATGGCTTGATTGCATGTGTTGTCTCAGCATAGTCACATTGGCAACCAGGGACATAGGATGTTGAGCAGACATTTTGAAAAATCAAATGAGCATGACAACCAAAGCTTGTAGGAAACAGATTGCACTCACGAGCATATGCAACAATTTTGATAATTCTTGCCCTTGTTCTGATATGATGCTGAGAAGAGATGGTCTACATGACAACTGCAATCTTTAAGAGTGGTCTTTGAGATTTCAGGGACAGCTTGAACAGCAATATAAGCAAGGAAGCCATCTACATCAAGCACATCCACCTGAATTGGGGTCTCTTTGTGAACTGTAGAATAAATTAGATGATTCTAAAAATGCACTTGTTGGTTCAAAATACCTTGCACAAAGTCCTCAACAGGTGGGCTGCTCACAGGTTGCATGAGTTCCTTGATTGACACAGAGTTCTCATCACCAGAGACTACTGTGTGGACTTGTGATGTTTTCCTACCTTTTGTAATTCAACATTGATTAGTTTACAATTTGCTGTGCATGTGTTGAAACAATTATGATTATGAGGTTGTTGGCTCTCATGATCTGAATCAGAAGAGATCTCTTGAGCATCTGTGACAGGTGGTGATGAAGGAGTTGATGTCAGAATTGCCAGGTCTGATGCCACAGACAAGGATGATTGGTGTCATTTAGCAGGTTCATCACTGGCTTCGCTTCAATAGCTTGTTTATGGGCAGAGAGTGTGGGTGCCACCAAATTAGAGGCATCAAGAAGCTTTCTTGATGCTGTCAGTAACCATTTTGGATGAGGTGCTAATGAAGCAGCATTTGTTGACATCCTCAGTGACAGCAGGAATAGTATTTTGGGCAGTATTTTCACAGAAAAACTGCACAGGTTCATGGATATGGATAGAGAAGAAAAAAATCATGGAACTCAGAATTAAAATTTGAGCACACGACCAAGGTTAACATGTTGTGTCACATTGACACTATAAAGCCACAGCTTGAAGGCCCAGCTCAGGCTTCATCAAGTGCAAGCTGGGCTGTGGGCCCTACAAAGCCATCTAGTGAGGCCTGGCTCAGCTCAGGCTTCTAGGGCTCAGCAGCCAGGGCTTGATGGGTTGGAGCCAAGCCTTGCACATCACTAGTTGAAAGAGGGTATCTTTGCATCTCTTCTTGAAAAACTTGGTAGATGCAAGTAGTTCATCCTCCAAAATGCTGCAATAAAGTTCAGCATCCATCCTTCCATCAATCTTTGCTGCATGCCAAACTCCTTCCCAAGACATGCAGCCCAACAACATTAAGGAACCTCCTCCATGTTTGACTGTTGGCTGAACAAGGCATTCAGAAAGGTGCTCTCCTCTTTTTTTCCAAGCCCATTTCTTGCCATCTAAGCCCATACAATTTATTTTGGTCTCATCTGACCAAATTACCCTCTTCCAGCACTCCTACAGTCAAGTATAGGTACTTTTCTGCAAAGTCCTTTCTGGCCCTATAGTGACTTGGTTTAAGGTAAGGCCTCTTCTTTGTAACTAACTGCCTTCAAGCCTGCCTTGTTAAGGTAGTTTTGAATGGTCTGATTGGAGATAGTGG